>VZTG01009792.1:3225112-3278722 GCA_013397845.1 Melanocharis versteri | reverse complement strand
AAAAAAAAAAAAAGGAAAGGAGTAGTGGAAGATATGCCATAGTTTTGTTAAATGGTACCAAATTTATATTTAATTCTCAGATAAAGAAGATTCATGAGAAAGGCATGTCTGATATCACATCACATATAGGTAGCATGGACACCTGCCTAGCTGGAGAATCTCAGATTGGCAGCCAAAATCAAATACAGAGGTATGTTGTATCTTCAAAATATTCATCCACAAGGACTCTTCAGAACTGCTTAGAATTAGAGCCAAAGACCAGTTGCAGGAAAAAAGGTTGGTTTTTTTTCAAACTGTGGCTTATGCTTTGAACTTCTAAGTGCTTACCTTCACTTGTGTTTGACACACTTCTTTAGCTGTTCTTTCACTCCAAGTTGCAGCCCTCTCCCAGTTCCTTTGATCTTTCCTTCAGTCCACTTCAACCTGTTACCTAAATCCTCCTCTGCTCTTCGCATGTCAGCTGCTGTGATGCTTCAGTCTCCTCACCTCCTTGGAGATGTTCTTTTCCCATTGTAAGCTGCTTTCCTGGACTCAATGATAAATTCTAAATTACAAAAATTTGGCTTTAGGGGTGAATAATTGGTTTGAAATAAAACTAGGTTCAGTATGAGATTTTCAAAGTAAAGGATCTCTTTGAGTAACATTAGATTTATAGTAATATTGGATATTATTAAATATCTTGCTGACACCGTAATTTAGCAATTTGGAATATCCATAACATAAATCAGGTAAAGCACTCTGATTTATGATCAGGTTGGCTTGAGAACCTAATTTTGTGGTCCTCAAAGGTGAGATGAAGTAGACAATGTGGAATGAGACTGTGTGAAGACTGAGACCGAAATTCTGTGCCTGACCCATAGCTACTTAATTTGTCACGTCTCAAAACAGAGCTCAAAACAGAAAATCTCAAAGTAAAGTGAGCTTACAATGCAAATTCAGGGACAAAATTATTCAAAAGTTATTATTAACTGTGAAATACAGTAATGAGTTCCAAACATCACTTAAATTCATAACCATTAATATTTCCTATTTATTAATTTATAGAGACACAAACAGTTAATCTGATGGTCTAGAATGCTAGAAGCAACAACCAAGATTGAGGTGATTTTTTTTTAATTAAATTGATGACACTGCAAATAAACAGACTTAGGTGACTAAATCAATTCATAACAGACTATAGGTTGGCACATTCTGTCTTTGGACTGCTGTGTACACAGTGTTTGAGCTACTGAAAGCAAAACAAATAATCATAGCAATAACATCCTCTCCACAGGAGGTGATGAAAGTCAGTCAGGGCTTTCCACAGGAGAAAAAAATGCACAAAATCAAGGCGTAAACAGAGATTCTTGAGAAAAAAAACCCTGAATTTTATAAGCCAAAAAATGGTCACCTTATGTCCCATCAAGAGAAGATAAGAATTTTGTTCATTCTGTAAAATGAACACTTTTATCACTGGTATTTGATAGCTGTATGCTTAGGGCACTGTAACAAATAGAGAACACTTAAAAACATGGAAGTTCATAAAAGGAAATAGATTGAACTTTGCAAAATTTGACAATATCATAATCAGAGGCAGGATAGAGGGGGAAATTTATTTAGAGGTAAATGTCTGTGTTCCCTTTACACTCATTGAAGACTAAACATGAGTCACTTTATTCAAAAGTTTAAAATCAGTATTTTATGATAATTACACAAAATTCCTATTTCTCTCAATTGGCTATGGACATTTTGACTATAAATATCTAAAGACTGGTAAAAGTATGACCACCCATAGCTTTCTTATATACATATATATATGAAAACCAAAGAATGTGAAATACAATTAATGCTGTAAGGCTGCGAGGTCAAGGCAAATATAGTCTCATTAATATTAATATATACATCGTTCTGTCACACTTAATAACCTATGTCTTGCTCTCATTATGAATTTTGTATGTGGGTGAAATGGCAATAAACCAAGTTAAAATTTGAGAATCTGTATATTCATTGCAAACACTGATCTCTATGAGCACAGCACGCCACTTTTCAACCTTCAGCATCTGAACATTTGAAAGGCAATTACACACAGGAAACTGGGGATTTCAATACCAGATCAGACTGTTAATCAGTTCTTATTTTGAGACCTGAATCCTTTTCCAAGCTAGTTTTATTTCATTCAGAAATCAACTGTGAGAAGTCCAGATAGGTGTGTCATCACTTCTAAAATGATTCTTTGTATTGTCACCTGCTGACTGAATCACTCAATTTTCCACTTTACTTTTGTGGGGTCTAGAATCCTCTTGAACTCACCTAATTGAAATAGTAGTATCAATTAAAATTTCACAATATCTTCTTGGAAATCATTGAAAGTTAAATTAAATAACAGCTTGCCTTCTGTGTAAGTAAAACCATTTTTTCCCACCTCTCTGACTCCAAGCAAGCAGTCCTGGGCTTGGAATATATGAATGCTGTTTGAATAGAGAACAAATAGTTGACTCTGAATCCCACAGTTTTCTATCTTAATATAAGGCAAAGCAAGTGAGTATTGGTAAGAGAAAAAAGAATGGGAATGGAGAGTTTTTCAAATTATTGATAATGGTAATAATATATCTATAAAGAATGGTTTTGCAGGATGATGAAGACTCAGTTTTGTAAGTGATAAAGGGAAATTCCCTAGATTTAGGAGAAAGCAGCATTAAGCAACACAAGAAGATGGAGAACATTGTTTCAAAGATTTATCAGAATTGTTGAAGGAGGCTGGCACCACAGTCCATCCAAACGACTGAGAAATGATAGGTGGAGTAGAAGCAGGCCATGAAGGACCATTACTTGTGCTTAATGAGCCAGAAAGCAGAGCCAGTGGAAGGAGGAAATGGGATAGGCTACAGGAGCAATGCTCACAGCAAAACTCTGAATTGGTATCACCAGGAAAGTCCGAATTTGTCAATCCCAAAAGAAAAAGGATTTACTGTGAGCCTTACCTCATAAGCTATGAAGGAGGAATAAGCAAGTTTGAAAGAGAATCTGAGAAATTAAATAAACCAGGAGGTGCTGCAAGGGACACATGGGAGTGACCATCAGGATGACCCTGCTGTTCACAGAGGCCAACTAAGTATTCAAGGGAGAAAATCCTGAAGGGAGTCTTAGCCATGGATAGCCAGGCCTATACTTAACAATAGCAAATGGGATTCAACGGCAGGATCTCCTCAGGATTGGTCAGAGGACAGTTTAAACACAAGAAAACAGGACTGAAAGAGAAGTGTAGGTCCATGGATTTTATCCTAGAGGTGGCCATTGCCTACTAATACTTTATGTCTATCATTCAATCTGATCACAGTTAACAAGAAAATTTTAGCTTTCATCCCTTTACTACTTTTTCTCTCTAAAGCTTCTACTCTGGATTTTATTTCAATATCTAAATAAAGATTATCTTCTTCATGTGTGAGGAGGTATTTGTCATCCAGGAGGAACAGTCTTAAAGTATGCTGAGAAACACTTGATCAGCTCAGCTTATGGTACAGTGTGGTTCGCATATCCCATAATAATTAGCTGAGGCAGCCTGAATGTTTAACAGGAATTGCTATTGAACTGCTCATGAAGGATATGCAGATCAGGAATTAGCTGCAGAAATTATTCAGCAAATAATTTTGAATAATACTAAATGAAAGAAAAGAGTAAACTGTTTGCAGGCAATTTGCAGAGAGAAAAGTGAGAAAAATTCAAAGAATAAATTATTCATCCAGTTCTGGCAGACTGGGTCTGCATTAACCCTCTCTTCCCCTTTCTGGTTTTCATGATACCTAGTGCTTTCATGGGGTTTGAAAGACAGAAATGTTTGATTATGATTGTGTGATTCACATGTATAGGGGAAACTTGAACCAATGGGCAGCTCATCGTTCTTCCTTGTAGCATAAGGAAACACATTTCCTCGCAGAGAAGTCATTTTCCCAGCTCATGTAAAATTGGTTTGAGCTGTGGAGGCATTGCCCTCCTGACCCCACAGCTGAGTGGATGCACCTGCAGACAGAGGGGCAGATCTGGTCCCCTGGAAGCAGAATGGTTTTAAAGGAAATACAGAAAGAAAGCCTCAATTTCTACTCTTTCAGACTTAGACATGCAATTGGGCTTCAAAACACTTTTTTCCTTAAGGAATAAATTGTTTGGATCACTTATTTAATAAATGAAACTGCTGTTATATCCTAACTGTCTTGGTATTTACTGCCTTAAAATATTCCTTGACACTTCCTTATATAATTGAACCTAAGAAAGGATGAAGACACAGGGCATAACCCTGAGCTTTTTAGATATCATAAAAAAATTGACAACTAGTTGTTTTTTCCAAGAAATATTTTGTGTCTCTGCTTTCTTAATTGATACAGAGTTTTTATCAAAATAATAAATAAATTCTGCTTTTTATAAAGAGATCTTAGACAGATGTGTTGATGAAATATACAGCATTTATCCAGAGTAATTAAAATGGCTAAGCCTGAAAGGACAACTCTGTGTTTTAGTATCACATGTAGAAATATTATTTCTTTGCTAAGTGATGGGTATAACATACATAACAAAATTTGGGGTTGTTTTTTTCTTTTCTTCCCTCTTCCTCTTTTTAAAATGCATTCAGGAATTGAATAAAGCAGAGGACTATCAATGATATAAATGGAGCTACCTAAACCTGTGCTCCAAAAATACTCTGGTCTTTATAGACCATATTATAGTGCCCACGGTGTAAATAAAAGTCAAGACATAGAAACATCCTTGTCTCCCCTCATTTTCCAAATAAGAAAAAAGAATTCATGCAGTTCATACTTGAGGACTGAGATAGCATGGACGTATGAAATTGTTAGAAATACAAAAAAACTGAGAAAATGAAAATTCAGTTATAAATTATTATTGCAGTGAAGAAAAGAAAGGTAAGAGAGTTGGAGGAACTTTTTCCCTTAGAGCAGATGTGAACAGAGATTATTCTGTCTGCCTGATCCAGAACAAAACACTATGGTTGTATCTACTGGGGTAAAGCAGTAACATACCTGTATCCAAGCAAAATTACACCAGGATTTACAAACTCCGTACCTGAGTTTCCTAAGTGAAGTGCAGCATCTGCCAAAAGCAGATAGAATGTCTCTGAATCAGCCTTGGTGACACATTAGATTCAGAGGCTCTGTACAGGAAGGCAGATGGAGGTTCTGTGCATCAACAGTCCAAGTCCATCTGCAAGTGAGATAACCTTTCCATGAATAATTGATGGTCAACTCTATCTGAATGTGAGGCTGCAGTATGAAACAATAACACGTTTCATAGTAAACGACACAAATCAGACACCAAATTTTACACAACCTACTCTACAAGGTCTCTGTGTTATGGTACATGTGTAGGTTAATGGACAAACACAGAGAAAAATTACTTGCCTTCACTTTTCAAAGCAGTCAGAGGAGCCTTGCAAGCAGTGAGCTATGATGAACCATACTGCAGTGTTGTGTCTTTGCAAAGCAGACGACGTTCAGACTGAAAAAAATAAGATCCTCTCCAAAGTGATTTTCAAAGCAGTTACTCTTCCTAAGTTACCCACATTCCAAAACACATTGCTCAGTGCAGAGAATTTTGTTTAGGGGATCCCTTCTACCCCTGGTGAAACTGCACAGCTCAGGAGGTGTGTCAGTGGGTTCACTGCTTCACCACAGGCTCTAATTGCTGCTGAAGAGCTGCTCAGGTCAGCCTAAAAATTGTGTGTTAGTAGAACCTAACAAGCAGCAAAACTGCTAAGAAAACAAAAATGGGGGAATTTTTATCTGTTAGGTTCCTACTATAACTCCAACCACACAGCCACACAAGCACTTGCACCCTGCCCAAGGATGATGCAGTTTAGGGTCTAAGAATTGTCTGAGGTAACCAGGAGAAAAGTCTGGCCTTTCTCAAGCTGGCATTGACAGAAAAAACGTGTTACTTAGCCTTGGAGGAGATTCTTCCTTATCAAATAACTGGTCTCCATTGGATCTATAAGTGAACTGATGTTTTTTTCCTGGCAAGTAAATCCTGATAGCAGAGAGATTTCCCCTCCTATTAGTACAGAGCTAAATTGAGTATTTACATTATTATGCATAAAGCACAATAGACAATATAAGACCAGAATCAGACCCATCTCATTTTTGTGGTGATTTGGCAGACACATTCTGAGGACATAATTTTCACCAATGATTTACCATGTGAGAACCGAAAAAAAATGAAGTGCAAGTTTTATGGAATGTGTCTGTAAAGAGGAAGCACTGCTGTTAAGATCAAATATTCTTCACATCAGGCTTTTCTTAGGGGAAAAAAAATAGCAAAATGAAAACAACAGAGAAATATTTTTTTACTCATGGATGTAAACTGAATTTCCATCAGCATCCAAACTAATATCTCTCTTAATTACCTTTTCCTTCTCAGGTTCATACCAAAAATCATCCTCTGGATGTGGTTGGAGTCTTTGGTTTTTGGGCATGTTTCCTTGCTTACACCATGCTCACAGACAGCAGCAGTCTAAAAGCAGCACTTTGCCACCTTGCTTGCAGTCCCACTGCAGGAGAGCTGGCAGAAGTCAGGGCTCCCAAGCAGGTTCGTGGTTTGACACTGTTGTGTTTCTGTTACTTCAAAAGAGAGGATCAGTTATTGGCTCTTTCATTCAGCCTGAGAGGACTAAAGTGTTATGTCCACCGCTTTTAAGGAGCTTTATTTTATCTCCAGGCCTAACAATATTAGTTGCCTATTACAACTCTTCTGTAAATGAACAAATCACATGCTGCAAAGGCTGTAGTAAGGAAGGATTACATCCTGGTTTGCCAGTTCATTTTAGAGTTGCCCAAATCATACATGCACATTTTAAAGTTCTGGTAAACTGTATGCATAGATTCATTTATTTAAATGACTAAGTATCTGACTGTGAACACAAATCATGTATTTTAGGATCTCTACCTGGCAGTGAACCTCAGACAGAGATGTGCACAATTTCAAAAGGTTTGGGTTTGATTTGATCCTAAAGAAAGCTTTCATTTGTTCCTAAAGAAACAGTAAAACTGTTTCAATAGGTTTTTCATAATTCATGTTCTGTGTAATATACCATAAAGCTCTATAGATCTGATCCAGCCACTGCTACTGTTACTGGCAAAACTCCTATTGATTCAAAAGACTCTGACAAAGTCATTCTGAAAGTAAAAGTAATGGGTGAAAAGCAGGAGTATTAACATCATTTGCTTTGTAAGTACTTCTCATCTTTTCTATTTACATAAAAAGTTAACGTTTCCATTCTCATAAATAATTTAAATACCAACACAACAGCCATGGGTTTTACAGCAGCCTCCAGCCATATCTCTGTGTGTGAACTTGCTCCTCTATGGGGAGATTATAATTTTCTAAGGAAATGTCTCCCCTGACTCTCTTTACTGAAATGAATTGGTCTTGCTGTTTTAGCAGTGACCAAAAAATGATAGCATCTGTCAGTCTTCATGAAAATCTCTGTGTTTTGGATCCCACTAACAGTAAACAATTTTCTGAGAAAAGTCACTGTGGGATTCACAGCAGGGTTTGACAGCCACTTGTCTTTCAAGAGATTTCCCACTATTGAAGTTAACAGTATCAATGCCCACAGAATATAAACATCTCCCATTAAAAAAGCCTCAGACATCTGGGTTTATTGCATCAGAAGGGCCTTCAGAATGAACTATTTATTTATGAGTGGGTGACTGCTTTAAAACAATATGTTGGCTCTGCTGATTATTCTCTTCATGTGCCACTTTCTTTCAAATTATGTGGTAATCCAAAGGGATAAAAATGCATACTTGCTATTTTATTGATTTCAGCTTCAAATTATTTTAAAGTGTGAATTATAACAGTAATATCTTCTAAATAGCAAAGTAGTAGCAAGCCATTAATTACCTGCTACAACTCAATACATCATTAAAATGATCCATTTTAATGACATGATACAGTGCAATTATTATTATTTTGTTATTATTATGATTATATAAACCTACATTAAAACCCTGGATCCAAATAAATTTCGGATCACTCCATTCCTTTTACAGTGTTTACCCAGTTCTAAATTTCCTATCTTTCTTTGTTCATTAACACACCAAATGTTTACTCTGCTACATTTTCTGCAAGCAAGGTTACCTACCAGATTCAGACAGACTGATGTGCCAAGTTCTGGGTTTGATACATCCTCAAGCGATTTACAACATGAGCAGTTCTCATCAAATGTACATGAGATTTTAGAGCTTAATTTTGTGACAAAACTTCAAGAATTTCAAGCATGGTAAAGGACACCTGATTACCTAGTTTGCATTCCGAAAGAAAGCTTATAGACATCAAAGGAATGTCAGGAAATTTAAATAGCTTGCTCTCAAAACATTGGATAATACCTGCCCCCCTTTACTTAGAGAGTCATAGTATTGATGAACACGAGACGAAAACCTTCTACAGGAACAGCCAGAGAAGATCAGGGCAGAATGATGCTAAATACCAGTTTGCAAAAAAAAAAAAAAAACCAAAAAAAAACCAAAAATCAGAGCCAGGAAACACAAGAAAATAGTGGGAGCAGAGATAAGAACCAAATGATAAAGCAGAGCAGAAGGTGATAATCATTTGTCATTTCTATTGAAAGAAGTGACACACCAAAGTGTTTGCATGTCCAAAGTGAGGTTTAGAGAGAGAAAAAAAGCCTCCCAAATGCTGTCCCAGCTCTGACTCTCCCTGACTGCGACACACAGCAAACGCAGCGGAAATGAGGCAGGTGCAACAGAAGAGGCTGAACGAGAGAAGGCAAGTGCCTGACCCCAGGCTTTTACATCTCAGCGGGGTGAGTAGCCATTTTTATCTTGTGGGATTGGTCCAGTCATTCATTCTTCCATGGATTTTGTAGAAAAGAAGAAGTCAAGCCTCACATCTGTTTGTCTTCTGAGGGAACAGTTTTGTTCAGCCGACCACAGTAAGCAACAGAGAGAAGCCTGAAGCAGGAGGTGAGCATTAAGCAAAGGTGTATCAAATTTTTTTTAATCTTTTTCCAAACCTCTGTCTAGGTCAGGTGAATTAGCTCTTAACAGCACCCTCAGTTAAATAAAAGCTAAAGTTTCATTAAACTGTAAAATATACATAAAATATAGCTCAAACACTTAATCATGCATAAAGAGAATGAAATGATTCCCTTACACAGGGCTCACTCAGTAATTTATCATCAAATATCTAGACTGTCCCCTTCCATTTGAATATACTGCCATGCTGGCAGAGCAGTAGGCAGTAGTCATTAGAACTTAACTGAGTTTTCCAAAGGGAAACATTTATTTCACTCAAAGAATTTGTTACTACATTTACCATAAGAGGTTTCCATCTAGTCTGTATTTTGAACTTAGCAACTTTGCAACATCTCATCAATTCGAATCACATTTTTTTCAGAGAACCCACTGAATTAAAGAACATAGTGTTTTTAGCCTTTATAAGGGAAATAAAAGACGCAGTCAAGGGACTTCACAGAGATATAGAGTGATTACAGGGACAACTTAATTCAAATACATGGGGAAAACAGCTCTGTAGCCTACAGATTCATCTTAAGGAAGAAGACTCTTCATGTTTTACATCATACTAAATGTAGTTCACTGCACTAGAGAAAACAGAATTTCTATATAAAGCATCTACACAGATTAAAGACTGCCGGTTTACTATTTGTATCCACCAAGACTAAAAAAAACCATGATAGTTCCTTTGGATGACAATTTTAGCCACAAACTTGTGCAGAACACTTTCAATAAAAAAAGGATCTAAGATTCTAGCTTAAAACCAGCAGACATGCCTGTGGCAGAAAATTCAGGAGTAGGGAGGCAGGAAACAGAGAGAAACAATTCTGCAGACGCCAGGGTCAGTGCAGAAGGAGGGGGAGGAAGTACCCCAGGCATCGGAGCAGAGAGCTCCCCTGTAGCCCATGGTGCAGAACATGGTGAGACTCACGTTGGAGAAGTTCATGAAGGACTATCTGCAGCGGGAGGAACCCCACACTAAGCAAAAGTGAGAGAAGTCCTACCCCTGAGGCAGAAGGAGTGGCAGAGACAATGTGTGATGAACTGACAACAACCCCCACTCCCTGTCCCTATGTGCCTCTGTGGGGGAAGGGGTAGAGAAAATCATGAGCAAAGATGAGCCTGGGAAGAAGGGAGGAGTGAGGGAAACATGTTTTAAGATTTGTTTATATTTCTCATTTTCCTACTTCGTTTTGATTGATATAAACTAAACTATTTTCCCCCACGTTGTCTGGTTTACCTATGATGGTAGTTGGTGAGTGATTTTTCTCCCTGTCCTTATCTTGACCCATGAGTCTTTCATTATTTTCTCTCCCCTGTCTGTCTGAGGAGGAGACAGATAAAGGGGCTTTGGTGGGCCCCTGGTATGCCTGTCGGGTCAGCCCACCACAGAGCAATAAATACCAGTTTTTTATTTCAATCCTTCCAGGATCTTTCCGCTTTAGTGCTAAGACTGCACCAAGAATAAAATAAGAAGGATTGGATCTACATTGCTATAACATCCTCCAGACTAACTTTAGAAGGTAGAAGTCACCCAAGCATCTCTTCAGTTTGCTGCTTAACAGTACAGACAAGTTTAATAAATACAGTTAAATTATCTTACCAATGCCAATGATATTTTTAATGTCTGAGAAGATGAAATTGGCTTGATGAGTTATCTCAGAGCTGTGTTTTCTGAGGCTGTTATTGTCTAATTGGTTTCATACCAGCACGTTACTACCACCCCAGACCTGTTGCCTCCTCCAGATGGCCCTCAGAACAACGTGTACAAGAGGAAAAAGGCAGTTTATCAGGTGGGAAAATGGTCATGGGACACACTGCTCTGCTTGCTGGGAGTCACACCCACCATGAGGCTGGGGGTAGTGCAAAGCAAACAGATCCCATTTCAGTCCCAGGACAAACATAAGCTAAAGACAGTGAAAAGACTTCGCATGCTCTCACTGGATCTGGCCTAGTCTGCAAAATCTGTTCCTTATCTAATAGACAGAATACTGCTTTTATGCCTGATAGAGCTTCAGGCATTAATGCACAGCAATCATCAGTCATCACCATCAATCAGTCATCTAAATGGTATACAAGAATTTGGTTAATACTTTTGTACTTGAGTGATTTTATTCATACACAAGTACCCTTGCAATCAGATCTGAGGCATCTTTTGTGACAGCAAGTATGACAGTTCTTTTCAGACAGATGTTCCATATTTTGAACAGAAGAAGTGGATTTCTCAGTCTGAGGGGGAAAGGGAGCCATTTAATGGTTACATGAAAATAAAATATCAAGTGGTGTTGTCATATCTTCATCAGGCTCAGTGGAACAGCTGGAACTCAGAAGAAAGCTAACCATTCATCAAGAATTTCGTGAGAAACTGGAGAGTAGTTTGAGACATCTAGTCTTTCTTTACTATTCTGAATACTCAATACTCCTGGGTTTTGTACTACTCTGCTTCTAGCAGGGCAAGAAATTATTTGTACTTGTTGGAAGGTTTTCTTTTTCCCTCTTGGCAGGAGCCAGGACAGCATCAAGAGCAGAAGCAAAATAACTTTCCTATATTTTATGCCTGATACTGATTATCTGGGCAAAGGCAGAAGTGCAAGGAAATCCCCCATCTACTCAGTAGCCTTTATCTTAGAGGTTTTTGGTGCAGAGCTGGGCAACTTGTTTGCCAGAATAAAAAATATCTTCAGTGAGCAAATAGGAAGAGTTTCAACAGCCCAACATCAGCATTCCAACAAGACATCTAGAAAATGTCATGCTCCCTACTTACTCTGCCACGTTAATTTTTACCTCTGAATCTGAGGTCATTGCTTGCTTTTCCAGCAAAGGGCATCACAAGCCCCCATTCTAGAGGACAAACCCTGCAGATGCCAGGTGAAGGTGAGATCACTACCTGTAGGCTGGAGTCAAACAGAAGTAGCATGACAGCAGTTATCTATAAATACAGAGAGAGGATTTGCTGACTTACAGTTTATTTTCAGGACTGTTCTCCTACACAAAGATAAGAGTTTAGGCTGTACCTTTGTACACTTCTGGCTGTGCCAAAGGAGGAGAAGTGCTGATTTAGCCCTCTGCATAAGGAAAGCAGCTCAGTCTGGCCCAAGTGAGACCATGTCCAGAGATTCAGGCACTGTGACCTTCCTCCTCAAATCACTGGGGATGGCAGGAATATAATATATAGCAATATCTTAATTACATACTATTTTACTTTACAGCAGAACTACTGTATGTACATATTCTTTTGTGCCTTTCAACTGTTCCTCAAAGTAGTTAAAGCTCCTTTGAACCTTCTATTTTTCCTCAGATAGGAAGACTTGCAGATGAAGACACAGAATCCATGTCATGACTTGAAGACAAAGTTAGTTTCTGGCAGGCTGGTTTTGGCCCAGGATATTAGCAATATTGTAGGAAATACAGAAGGGCAAGGAGTGGATGCATTACCTAGATCTCATCTGTTCAGCAAGGAGCTGGAGTTTCCCTCTCACTCTGCAGTTAAAGCAAATTTCTGCAGCAAGGTCCTTGCTTTGCAGCACATGCACACATCTTACCTCTTGTCTGAGGGTGGAGAAGGGACCAAAGCCACCATGTGCCATATGTTTCAAAATCTCGTCATTCTGAGTGCAGTAAATCATTCCTGTGATTCATACTTATGACACAAAGAGGGGCAAAATGCAGAAGGTGTCCTTGGTAAACAGGGAAAGTAGAGAAGCCTGAGAATTTGTCGAAAGTAACATGTAATTTGGAAAAGCTTGATTTACACCAGGAAGTGAAGCTAGATTTGGGGTATTGTCAGCCCTGTGCAGAAGGGTGTGGGAGACATTTCTAGCTTTTGAAAGAATTCAAAAGATGTAACCAAAATGCATAAAATCACAATTATTGAACATAAAGATTTTTGTTCTTAACCTTTTATTTTATTTTTATGCAGCAATATATTCTCTATGTATAGCATCCTTCCATTTATCTTTCTTACCTATCATATTAGATATTTAATTTTATAAAACTGTCGTAAAGCACCAAGTAATTCCTAGTCTGTATTTAATGTTTTAGGGAAAAAAATTAAAATAAATACTGGAACAAGTAGCATCTTTTTAACGTTTTTATGTTATCTGTCAATAAATAAAAACAGTAAGTTTTGCCCATTGCCAGTATTGCATCTTCTCAAATATAATTAACTAGGGATTTGATACTGGAGTGAGACTAAAATTCACTTGATCATTGTTATTTATTACTACTATTCATACCTTAATTATATTCATCTTCTAAGCTTTTGAGAACAGCAAGTGAATATCTGAATATCAGAAAACAGACATTGATTTCTGTTTATCTCTAAAAATGACAGTAAAATCTACCATAATAAATGGCATATGTAGACTTGATATTTTAAACTTTGGATAGTTGCATGATTTTAATCATCAGTAAGATAACTTCAGAGTATTTTACAGTAATTAGAAATACTGATACAAGGGAAAAGGAGATGAAAACTAGTTATTTTTCAAAATAACCCTCCAGCAGTACAAAAAGGAGGGTAGAGCAGGTTCCAAAGATTTCTTCAGGAAAGAATTTATGAAAAAATGTTTTATAAATTATACTTTCTCAAGTAACAGCTGAGTATATACAATGATTTTTCTTTCCACCTGAAAAATAGGAAGCAAAAGACAGTTGGAAATGCACAGAACATCAGGACTTTGGAAAAAAATAACTCTTAAGAGATGACTCATGTCCTGCTCCTCCTGCAGCGTCAGAGGAAGTTTGCCCACTCCTTTACTTTTTATTTTTTTTCAGACACAAGGAGCATACCTCAAACAAGCTGTGGAAAGCAGTAGGAGATATTTCAGGACCAAAATGTCCTCTGGTTATATGGGCAGAATACTAGTATTTTAAGGAAGAAAAAGAGCAATTTTACTCCAATAATGCCAAATCTGCTTAATTTTAATCTCATTCACTGAGATTATAACACAAGTGAGTTAAAATACTTGGTGCAATTTATTTTCACTTTGTCAGGCCAGATCCTGCTAATGTGCAGCTATTAAAAGTAGTCAAGCTGAAAATCCACAACTTCTCTATGTGAGCGCAGAACAGTGAATGGGCAGTCTTTGTGGGGGAAGAAAATATGATTTCTCAAGAAAGAAGTGTAGAGATCAATTCACAGCTTTCACAATGAAGCTGTCTCCTGTGTGAATTGGCACAAGATGTGCCATGTGGAGTGACTTCTCAGGGATTTCTGAACTTAGCTAGTGCCTTAAACAAAACAAAACTGAACTAAGGTTTCTGCTAAAAAGAAGGTCTCCAGCAAAACCAGCTAAAAGGTCAAACTCAGAACAAGGCATTGGAGAATCCAAGTGTGTGAGAGCTCCTGGAAACCTGCAGCTCAGTTTGCTTGCTTATCTTTTATATTGGGTTTCTTTTGTAGTTACTGCTCTAACTACTGCCCTCTTGTTTGTCTCAAACTAGATAACTTATTGTCTAAAATATTTTTTCCAAAATGAACACAAGTTCCTTATGTATCTCCTCACAGTTCTCACACCCTCATACACAGACACACGCATCTTTTTTCATCATCTGAATTAAAATATTCTCCCACTGTCAGACCCTGCCTCTCATGCTCACATGAAATAGCTTTCATCGATTCTGTAGCCTTGCATTTACTTCTAAGCCCACCTTATATTTGGACTGCATCAGTAAAAATCTTTCAGTGTGTATGAATGCTAAAAAATAAGTTTGGAAGATCATCAATGGTATGACTGTTATATTTGGACACCTCTAGAGCCAAACATTAACTTTCCTTGGTGTGCAGACTGTAAGAGACAGTGCAATTGCTGTTTCTGTCCAGAGAGAGGTCAGTTGTTCCATTATCCTGCACCCAACACTGTCCAAAAAAACAATGCTGAGAGAGGAATATGAAGGATACAGGTATGTGGTCATGTTTCACCAGAGTGTTCATCCATTCTGCACTGCCCGTGCTGCAGGGGCTCTCTGTGAGTACTCTGCAGGGTAAGACCAACCTCACCTCTCCACAGCGTTCTCTACCTGAGGGACCCACCCTGGGCTGTCTTTGCACACTGCTTTTCTTCTGACCTATTTCAGACATTTATTTTAGGATGAGACGAATTGAGCCCTCACTGGCCTATTTCTCTCCATCAGCTGTGAAGGGTATTAAGATGATTGGCTCAGATGTCTCTTCGTTAGATGTCGCAATCAATTGTGCGTAATAACCCTACAATTATGAGGTTATGTCTTTCTCAATTCAGGCAAAACTATAGTTTCCACAATTTCCATAGCAAAAATTTTCACAGTTTAATGAAAGATTGTGTAATAAGGGACTTCCTTTTACTTGTTTATCAGTTTGCCTCAGGTAGAGGAGAACAGGAAGAAAATGAGATAATATTAAATGATAATGACTTCAGCGTACCGATAATCAGCTCATCAAGGGTTTTAGTCATCCTAGAAAAAGTTTGAAGTTTCTTGTAATAAGCCAGTGACATATAAACTGAAGAGCCATAGGAGAGATTAAATTGAAAGATAAATGCTAATTGAATGCTGATTATCGATGTTATTTTTATTCTGTACATTACTAATTATTATCATGCAACAATTTATTTTTAACTATTTCCACCTAGGCAGAATGTTTGCTTCAAGGATTTCATCCTTAAATGCAGAATAATTTTTTTTTTTAACCAGTGGGTTTCTTTTTTCTCATCTCTCCCTTATTTATTGAAGGAAAAAAATATCTTAATACCTCTACAAACTCACAAAAAAATACCCGAAGTAAAGAGTGGGCATAAAGAAAAGAGAGTGCCAGGGAAATAGGATAAATATGACCAGTATGCTTCCACATCATCTTTATTAGGTAATGATACCACATATTTGAATGGCTGTAAAAAATGGATTAAATGTGGGAGGATTTTAAGCATTGTAAATGACTATGGGCAGATTGTACCATGGTTAGGGAGTCATTTAATAGTGAGCACATGAAGAGCTGAAATTGAGATTTAGAAGAATTAATCTCCTTGTGTTTATTTTTTTGTCTCTGGATGGAAGAAGGAGATGTCATTGCACTGTTTTATTTCTTCTCACATATCCTATTCCGTGTGATTTATTTAGTTGAGTGCACTAATTGTCATACTGACCTGCATAATTTTACAGTTTCTTGAGACATGGGTTGGTGTCATATGAGTTAGTATTGATATAGACTCAGGACCATGGCACAGCTGGTTTTACCAATAGAAATTTCATGTAAAATTCAACAAGTTTTGTTCTATTTAATACTGAAAATATGAATGAGTTTTTATTATAACAACATAGTCTTTACCCTTTTGGGTCATAGTAGACTAACTATTTAACTTGGTAAACAAAATGTAGAGTGACAATGATAGCCTTCTATTGTGACACACTGCCAATCCTGTCATCTACTTTAAACATTACCCACAAAAAAGCCTCTTTTCTTTTACTGCTTGTAGTAGCTTTCACACCTCATGCTTTAACACGTGTCTTCTTTACCCAGCTTGCCAGCTGTCTGATCTATCTCAAGTGCTCACCCACTTCACTGTAGCCCTGGAATCAGCGGGGATAAATCACAACTGTTTGGGGACAATGGGAATTGCCTGAATGGTTTGTTCTTTGGTTTGTTCTTTAACATCTTCATATCTGACAGCAAGCTTGTTGCTAGTATGTCTGCAAGGAAATGCCCGCAAGCAAAGCTTTCAAGGAGGTGGTATAGACTCTGGATAAAGGATTGCTGATCCCAGAAAATGTCTTCCCTAAAAATATCAAGGCCCACCTTAAATCTTACTATGTTCCCAGCATTTCAATTAGGTTTTTCCAGACCCTCCTGACTTTGCAATAACAAAACTTCTCATTTTCAAGCTAATATTAAAATCAGCCAATTAACACCCATTTGTTCTTCTGCTACACTCTCTGTTGCTTTAAATCCTCACATCTCCTCCTGGGAAAATTCTAATTGTTTTTGCTTTTTGTTCTCTTTTGCTATGAAATTAATGCCTTCTGATCCAGAAGAAGAAATGCCCTTGATAAATACACTGAATTTATTTCCGTGAATACAAAATAAAACTGGAAATCACTGAATGCACTGGACAGCTGCTTCTGCAGTGGTAATGCACTGATAAACAGAGATGGGTCCCATTACTGACTAAAGTGCAGACTCAGGTTGCAGTAACACAGATTTAACTGTGCAGCATCTCCATTCCTTGATTCAGTTGCTGACTAGACATAGATGATTGGTGGCATCTACGATGCCTGAGGGAGGTGGGGATGGGAGGTACCATTGCAGATTTCTGTGGCGTGACATGAAATGCACCTCACAGGGCACCACAGAGCTATAAGGTCCTGGTCAGCACAAACAGAGTCGAGAGAGTTATTCAGTAAGCAGATAAAAGCACATATTCTGGGATAAGCTAATTGCTTTCTAATCTGTATTGCCTGATCTCCATATACGAGCTTACAGCCAGATGCCTAATCTTAAGCAGAGTGCTCCTTCTAATACTTCTAATTCAATGTGACTCTGTGTGATTTGGACCAATCTCTATGTACTCCAAAAAGTCAAGCAGGCGACAAATTTATAAGCTTAGACCTATTTTCTTAATTACATATCTACACTGAATTTTACTAATTGCAAATGAGTTTTCTGGTTATAAGCTTAATTACACTGCCTTTTCGGGAGAAGGTACTTTCCCCTTTGAAGGGCTTAGAAAGGCCACAGTGATACAAGCAAGCATCCTAAGGGATGAAAGCAAGGTAGGAAGCTCCATCTTTTCTACAATACATTGCCTCCAACCAAAGATGCCGTGTATCTGTTTCCAAGAAACTGTCACGGCACATGGAATGGGAGAAGATCCAGTGGCTCTGAAACCAAACAGGTTTAATTGTGCTTGGAGCCATGTGGAAAGCAGAGTAGAATTTTGACAGGTAAGTGGAACACCTCTGAGAAATACAGATTGAGGTTTTTGATTACAAGAGCTGGGATGAGAAGGGTATTGGCATACTATGGGTAATTTGGGTATGTAACTTAAAAGACAACATTTTTTCAACCTTTTTTTCTTATCCTTTTTCAGTAGTAATTTTAAGTTAAAACTAACCACCATCATCTAAGTTACATAAGGTAGAATCCTAAAAAGGAAATAACACTTTTAATTTCTCACATGGCTTCAAGGGCGTGATTAAGTTTATAGAAGTTTTAGTTAGATAACATTGAGAATAGCAATTTATTTTCTTTGCTTCTTTAGTGAATTTAAAGACTAAAAACTTAGTGGGTTCTAGCTGACTGCAACCAAACACCCCTCTTCTTGAGGAGCTGTACACTCTATGCTCCCTGTGCTCACCTACTCCCTCACACACCGTGAAACGCTCTCCAGTCATCTGGAGCATCTCTGTTCACGTACAACCTGCTTAAACTCATCAGTGAAATGTTCAGAACATAGTAAGTTTTTGGTTAATGCTTCCTGGTAGTGCTTAGACATTTATCTCACTTTCACGTCAGCAAGCTGCTCCAGATCTGGTTATCAGCCTTCTCTCAACAGCTATTCATACTACTTTTTCTAATGCATTTAGTCATGGAAGTCTGTAATAAAACTTGAGATGCTTCATATTTATTTCTATTTTTCATGGTTTATTATCTTGACATTTCAAATATCTCTGCTTAAACTTTAATAAGGATTGTATGATGGAGAAATCAAACTTTTACATAAGAAATTGCTTCAATTAAATGTCAAAAGAGACATAAAAATTAGTTTTAAAGCCTTCTATGCTTCTTTCTAAATACCCTGTGCAGAGGCTGACTCAGGAGGGAAAGTCCTGCTCAACATATCCTCCTTACATTTGAAAATTATTTTCTAACGTGAATCTTCACTGCAGTATTTCAGCATTTACTATACATTGAATTTTATTTGTAAGACCTACAAATCACTGTTGCATTTTTTTCCAGTGTCAAAGACTACTTAAATACGTAATAGAGTGTGTAAAATCAAGTCTTGTAGGGTGTCTTCTGTAAATATAAATGCTTTATCTATTCCTTTTTTCCCTTCCTCTTTTGTAACACCATTCTTTTTCCCTTACATTCCCTGTGATGTATCCACATATAAACTGTCTGCCTCACTGTATAGCTATACTAAATATTTATTACCTGTGTAATCTTTTTCACTTCTGTGTCTTTGTTTTGATCTGCATATTTGAACTATTCATATAATTATTCCTGTTACTACTATAGGTTTCCTTTTACCATATTTGTTTCCTATCAAACCTCTTTGATCTTCTTTATTTTCATATATTTTTTTTCCTAAGTTTATATCCTCTGGCTAATGGCACCTTCCCTCACAACACAGCACTCCTTAGGCTGATTTCTTTCCCCTGAAGCTCATTCCCAGCATTTTTCTCCTTTTCAAACTCCTTTGTTCCTATTCACTGCTAATCCCCAGATTCCCCACTTAAACTCACCACCACATATTCTTCAGTCCCCTGCTGTTTTACCACATTCCCTTCAGCAGACTGATAATGCAATTTTAAGAGAAGCTAAGAAACTTTAATACTGTTCTGATCCTTCTTGGATTTAGGCTTGTGGATAGAGCCAGAAGCAAGATAGGAAGGGGAAAGAAGCTGGGGAGGGGTGGGAGGGAAACAGCTGAGAAGAGACAGAAATGCAAACTTGATAGCACTTCACAGGCTGTTTATTTCCCAAAGACTGTCCGCTCAGCTGGGTGGCAGAGCAATGTGAGCCACCAGATGTGCGATTTTAGCACTGGTGTCAGCAAGAGCTGCTCAAGCAGCTTTTGGCCAGCAAATGAAGTGGGACGTGATTGCCTTTCTCTGCAGCCAGGATGCACCCCAGTAACTTAGCAATGCAAGGAACTAGGAAACAGAGCAGGAGAAGCAAACAAAGAGTAGAACTTTTGTGAGGACAAGGGTACTGAGGAAAATCCACCAAAGCCAATATGGTAGCAGAAAGGTGGTTGGCGGGCTTGCTTAAGGGAAGCCATGTATTTATTGAAGAGTAAAGGCAGGGCCAGACCGCAATGGGCTGAACTCTGCTGGCAGAGACTCCTTAACTACATCTAGTGCTGAATGGCCCTGCTTCTGCAGTGCCCTAACTCCACTCACAGACACAAAGACAAAAAGCCAGGCAGTTCAGGGCCAGCATCCCAATCTTCTGCCTTTCTAAACTTGAATTTACCATGGATATCACCTCAGGTATTCCTTGCTCATGTTCTAAAACATGAATGGTGTTGAATTGTAGATTTGCATTTCTGAGTTTCTAGATCTTGAACATGCACAAGTGGTATGGATATTTTCCATGGCAAGAAAAATAAGTTTTTTGTTGTTTAAAATGCTGTTCAGTACTGGTAGGAAGTTGGTCTCCCTGAAAATAAAGTTCATAGCAAGAAAGCACGACTACATTTTTTTTTTTTATGCTGGTGAGTAGCACAGATGTGAGTGTGGCCCAGAAAGAGGCTTAACGCCTGTGCAAGAAACTAAGATTTAAGGATTACACTTATTTAGCAGAATTCAGACAGAGTGATTACTCACCTGTTATTCCTTTCAAAAAATTAGCCTGCTGTGTTATATGTAACACAATTAGCAAAACATTACAGCCTGTTTCAATGAATCCAGATATGTGCAATTTTCTCTAAAGTTTGATTTAAAAAAATGATTGGAGGGCAAATGGAACAGCTTTTACTGAGACAGATAACAATAAGACATATTGGGCTCTTATTATTTGCTATTAGCTTTGGCTTTCAGGTTGGAGAAAAGTACATTTTAGGAACCATTCATTGTCCTATTATAATAATTTCTGAAACACGCCAGTTGGTAAGAAAGTTGACTTTTTTTTCATCTTAATATTTTCATGAAAAATATGGGGCCTGTGGAAAGCTGTGCCAAAAGGTTTGTTTAAAAGTTCAGCTCAGGAGAAATCTCTGAGTATGCCACCAAGGAGCATGTATTAGCAATACGTGGAGCTGGACTGAATGCTCCAGTTCAGGGCTTGGAAGCTGGGTTCTGCTTTTGACGTAAGAGTGAGACACTTATAAAATCTTTGGTGAGTCTTATACAGCTTTAAAATCCCTGGCAGCTGGGCACCCGATAACTTAGTAGTTCTGGGCCTTTGTTTCTTTTTGTGTGATTTTACAGTGGCCATTTTGAATGACATGAGTTTATCATTGTGCTGAGGTCACTGATGCCCCAGCCAGTGCTGTCCACTCTGGATTAGATGCCAAATTTCCCCTATGGCAGTTTACCTGCTGTTTTATGGCAACCAGCCAACTATTACTATTTCCAGGTGGCATTGAAGGCTGTCTTTCTCAAATATAAGAGCCTGAACCTGTTCTTAGGAGCTCGTTCGGAACAAGGAAACACTGCCTCTTTAAAGAAGCAAGCCTCTGTTGAGCAGCCAGGTCTCTCTTCTGCTGAACGTGGGCCTTGAGGAGGGAACCTCTGTCTCCCTGGTCTTTCACAAGAGCTTGTGGCCCTCAGCTCTCAGCTCTGGCTGACCCAACCTTACACCAAGTAAAATGTACCAGCATGTGGCACCACACACCAGAAAAAGCCATCCCTGCTCTAGATCCTATCATAATACAAACCATAGGAAATATGCCATGTAAGCTGCGATGTGATCTCTCCCTGGAGTGCTAAAAGCCTTTTGCTTCCCTTAATTATTCTTGGACGTGAGGATGCCCAGGGTACAATTCTGGACAATTGGCTCTCCATTTCACTCCTGTGTCATGAGAACACTTACTTGTCTTTTCCAGCTTTCAAAACTCAGCTTTCTATTTTTTCTTCCACTTACTAACTGTACAGTACTTTCTGCTTAAATGAAAGCTTTTGTAGCTGACTAAGTAAAGCTCTGTATTGGTGATAGGCCTGCAGGGTTAAGAACATTTTCCTCAGGGAAGAACTTAATAGTATTTCCTGCCACAAGAGAACTTGAAATCGTCTTTAGGAAATTAAAACAATTTATTTTGTGGCACTGAAAAATCTGTTGTCTGAGGACAGGAGCCACAAAGAGAAGCACTTCCCTCTATCTAAAATCTCAGCACTTCTCCTGGAAAACAATTCAGTCCTGCTATTCCCCTGACCCGTTAGAGAGACTACCCTCAGTCTCTATCAGCTTCTTCTGAGCTTCTTCTTAGAACATTTTTTAGCCTTTGTTTGATTTTCCACTATAGTTTGCAGTATTATAACAAGTATGCAGATTCCCCACAGAAATCCAGAGGGTTTTAGCAAAGTTCTACAGGAAGAATGAGACAGATGTAGGAGTGTCAAGTTCCACAGAGTGTGTCAGCTTTCACCTGCTGAGTCCAGCAGCTACTGATAGTAGCAAAGAACTTGCTTAGGAAGACCAGTCTGCAGCAGATAGTGTGTCTTCCAGATAGGATTAGGAATGGAAGATTACTGATGCACAAGGTTACAAGGAAAGCAAGTTTTTTTGGTTTCACAGAGCTAATTTCACCACTCTGCACCTATGGCTCTGTCCACACCCACCTGCATTTGAGATTTCACTTTTTTTTGCATTACCCTCGTTATTTTCCTACAGTTAAAGATCCCTAAGAAAATCATAGGAAAAAAAAAGACTGGAGAAAACCACATTCCTGTACAGGTCAAACTCATTGCCTGACCCCTGGGTCAGAAATTATATCTTCTACGTAGCTGGTTCACTACCACTTATCCCACCATTCCCATGCCTACTGATCATTTTTAAAGCTGCCTGCTTTTTGTTGAAATAGCCAGCAGTGGTAGAGCCACTGGGCTTTGATTTCCTCTTGCAGGGAAGGCTCAGGTCTCAGTTGCCACCTTTGATGTTTCCTGAACTACTAATGACTACCGTGGAGCTCCTCTCTGTGGGAGCTATGACACAGAGAGCCATTTCACTACTGCTGTGAGACACCTGTAGTAGAGTTCCTTGAGTGTGTATATATATATATATATATCTCACTGAAAGTGTAAGCTCAGAGCAAGGCATTTAACTCTATACAGATTTCAGAAAATATTTTCTATTAACCTATGTAAAAAAATTAATCTGAAAAAGCCACTGGTTTAAGAAGGGAAAGTAGCAGGAGCCATTTTATGTACCAGCTTACTACCAAGAGAGCCAGTAAGTACTGCAGAACTATTCTCTGAGACTCGTGAATAAATTAAAACAAGTGAAGACACATATTATAGCATCCAACCCAGATTCATATTCTCAATAATCAGTTATGAAAGCTTTTTTGAAACATTTCATTTTTATATAGGTAATCTTAATAGTTATCAAATTTTCGTAAACTCCTTTTGTTGAGAAAAACTTACAAGAGTACTATGACAAAACAACCAGTATCTCCAGGCTGGAGTATATATATTTTTAAATGCATTACAAAGCCTAAAGTTTTACTTCCTGGTAAAACCTTCACTATCACTGAAATCCTTTTTTAATATCAGAATAGCACTAGAGGTGCTGAGTAGTCACAAAGCAGCAAGAACTAGACATTCCTTTCACGAGCTTTTGGAGCTGGATTTAGGTGCCCAACTGTAGACACATGTGACAGCTTTAACCATCACTTCAAACTGGTTATTTTAGACCTATCATCTCTCTTGGATACTGTAGACCATGTGGTTCTGCTGACACATTGTGCGAATGTTCTTGAAATAGATAGATACACTCTTAAATCATTATTTTCCTTTCATTCCATATGGTCTAGGTGCCCTTGACATAATTTAAAAATACAGTGCAGCAGCACAATTTAAGATAAACCACTACCAATAAGCCAAGCAATTTAAAATCTCATATCCTCTTCACCTTCGAACAAATCCCCCCCAACTTACCATTCCTCTCAACCTTCCTGGAGGAAAAAAAATAAAATAAAAAAATGAACTCAGCAATATACCTTAAAAATCATTTGAAATTATACTGTCATTCAGTAGTAAAACAGCTACTGAGATACTGGATATATAACATTCCTGTATCATAGCAAACAAGTTGCAGAGACCACAATCTTTCAAATGCAGATGATGAATTAAAGATATAATTTTGGATAAATACATAGTTATGCCATTCTGATGTGTTGTCTGTTCTTTCTGCCTCACAGTTCCCCTCTTCAATTTCCTCCGCAATGGGCTCTTTATACCAATCCCTAAATCCCACATTCATTCCCACACAAAGTTCTCTAGGAGGCTACTTTGTCATTTTTTTAAATCTTCAGCTTTACGTGAATTGTGTCCTTATCAAAAGTCACTTGAGCGGTTAAAAGCGTGCGCCCAGGACGGGCTCAAATCGAGCCCTTCATGGGGAGTGACACGCTGCGGCGCCTGCATCCTCCCGACAGCAGCTCTACATCACTGTTTCAAACGACCGAACTGCAGCAGTCAATCTGTTAGCATTTTACACTTACTTTTCCTAGGTGCAAACAGCAAAGAATTGGGCCTTCCATCACTCCCAGTTTTTATAAGGCTTCAGCAAACCGGGCAACATTTTGCCCCTGGTGTCACCCCTGAAACTACATCCCTGCCACAAGGTTCACAGCAGCGTAACTGAGCACGGCACCTGGCAGAAAGCCCAGAATTTGACCCGGCAGGTTTATGGCGTATGGAGATGATATTAACACACATCATGAGCCGAATCTGCACTCTGGCTGCTTAGTAAAAACCCTACCACCTCCATCATTGTGTTTAACCTCTTATATTAACAAGAAAGCAGGCCAAACTGATCACTAAGAACAAATTAGCCTAGAAAATTTACTATTTATCAGCTAAAAGCCTTTGCATTTTGTAACCTTTTTTTACTATTAATAGCTTTTTGAGTAACAGGAGCTGAACGGTGTTAGGTGGATTAACAACATTTCACTAAACATCTAGAGTATTAATTAAATTTACCGTGTGATTGCAGATGCACTTGAAAAATACAATCACAGATTGAAATTTTCACTCTAAGTTAATACAAAAAGTTTACTTAAATATAGACATCCTAGTAAACAACTGGTTTTCAGTGCCATGACTAACACATATTTTATCCACGTAACAATATTTATGAACTGATCTTTTTTCCTCACCTGAAAGACTGAAATAAAATAAGGTAAAATTTTAAAGAGCATTCCATTAAGATGAAAAGAAAATATTTCACTTTCCCTGGGACTTCTTAGCTGTTTCTGTCATTAAGCCTAAGCATTTTAATAAAGAACATCAAGATCTTTTGAGACACAGAATGATTTCAGGCAATGTAAAAGATGGAAAATGTAATTTATTAAATGAGTGGACAGCATGCAGGGGCAGAATGGTCACAATTCGTTTTCTTGCCTGTATTCAGCTAGTTGTAATTACACGTATAATAATAAATGAAGTGAAACCAATGTACCATTCATTGAATTGATCTCTGCGTGTATCTACACTACGCTGCAAACCCCCTTACTGCCATTCCTTCAGCCAGGTTACAGTATGTGGCTAACAGCTGAACACTAGTGCTGAGCTGAATTAACATCAATTAGCATTTAAATTGCATGTTTAAATTAATGCATTAATAGGTGCATGCAATTTATAATTCTCTCCCCTCCACCTCCAGTCTTATCTAGTGCTAGAGATTTGTCAGACAGCTGGTATCAATCTGCCTAATCTCAGACTTAGAATGACTGCTTGCGTGCATACATTTAACTGGCACCCACTGATTAGAGGAAAATTCTGCTAGGTTGACTTTAAATTTACAATGTGGTGTGACTTACATCTTATTATCTGCATCTGATTTTACAGTCAGTTTTCAGGGGCCAAATGTTACCTGATTTACAGGCACTCGCCAGTGCCTTCAGATGTGCTGCACTTCATGTTAGGCTGGAGCAAATCTGGCCCTGTGTTTCACTCTCTATCCGTAAAGACATTGACAAATTACCAACTGTGCCATGACACCTCTGCCTTCCCATGACGTGAAACTCTGAATATCAAACCATGGTTCTTCAAGGGTGGTAAGAGTAAACAACAAGCGAAAATTGCCTACCACTAACTGCTAGTGCCATGAATGAGTTAATTCCGTACACCAAAAGTTTTAGTGAGGGATATTCTGGAGGCTTAAATTATACAGAATTTCTGGTCCCTGAAATGAATTTGTAATATCATCGTATTATGAGAAATAGCTAGTGTGATTTATGGCATCTATTATTATTGCTATTGTTTTTATTTTTATTATATCGATATATTACTATTTTATGGGAAAAAAGGAATCTGTACAACCTCAGGTAATGAGACAAAGTAGATGTTGAGGTAAAAAAAAAATCACTTCTAAATCTTTTTCTGTTTTGTCTGGCAGATCTGACTCCAAGCCCAAAATCACATCAGTCTCACCACAGAGACTACAAGCTTGGGAGCCCAACTGGAGGCTCATCTTCAATGCATGTATGCCCCATAAACCCCCCACAGCTCAGGTAGCACACCAAGCCTGCCATCCAGAGATGCCCAGAGACAGACTAGAGGGTGTCTGCAGGATTTCTGCATGGCAGCTCTGGGAATCAAAGGCTACAATAAAGGTTAGACCAAAATATGACTAACTCCCAGTAATGCTTTCAATATCAGACTTATGAGGCAATTGCATAAAGATATGGATCCAGCTCTGGACCATATCAATACTAAAAATGTGACACCAACACCATATCAGAATAAAATTTGAAAAGCAACTTTTCACATCCACATTGAAATATAAAGCATTAGAGACAGTAAAAGCCATTTCAGAGAGATTTTGTGGTACTCATCTTAACTACGGTCAGCTGACAAACACCACTTACCACAAGAAATTTACAGTAGGTAGAGACTTGTAGATATAGAACAGCAGCAATTGTGTGATAATTACATTTTGCTCTGATATCTGTCCTCAAAGATGTTATGCTATTCTTTAAATATTTCATGTCTATGTACTGTCTTGAGATTTATTATTTATGCAATAGATGAATGATCCTAAACTTTTGCTTGAATAACACACTACTATGGCAAAACAACTCATCAAGGTTAACCATCCTTCTTGCTTACTACCTTCAAAAATTACGTCCTCAAGAGGGATTGCACAACCAAGTCAGACAGTGTGGGCAAATTTAATTAACTAAATGTCAGAGTCCACAGTTGTTACAGATGACATAAAGAGAAGAAAGAGATAGGGCATAACCTTGAGGTACTTGTTATTGCTGCCAAATGCTTTAAAGGATTGTTCACTTGGACATGGAGCCTTCAGTCTGTGGCACAATTAATATATGTGTGGATCACATTGTGTCACTCAAAATAAAATTCCAGTATGATGTTTCTCACCACCATTGAAGGAAGTCCAGGGTGTAAGGGAATAAAATACAAAGGCCTCTGCCAGAGCAGATCTGACACCCACACACTTGTTAGACAGGAGAGATCTGGACACAGTGCTGCTCCTTAATTGCAGCCGCAGCAGGGAAGCCCAAGATTTCCCCAGCTCAGGTTTACACTGGCAAGTGGCCAGTGACCTTGGGCTGGCCACATGCTTGTATCAAATGGTGCATCTGAAGATATCCTCCGCCTTACATCCGAGCAGGGCTGCTGGGTGCTGGGTTGCTGGGACGTGGCTGCCCCAGCCAGGAGGAGCTGGGGACCTGGGCAGCAGGGCCCCAGGCATTGCCTAGAAGAACATTTTTTATGTCACAACAACACTAATTTACAAAATAGCAGTATAGTCTAAATACTGAACAAATATATCATTCACCGTTCCATCTATACTATTTTGGGAGAAGAAAATTTCCTGAAAGAATTTGTTCATTTTTTTTTTTTTTTAAATCCCAAAACAGTGATTAAAAAAAAAAATCTGCCACTGCCTGAGCCGTCATATCATGTAGCTGTTCTTACAGGCCAGTGAAAGCTTGAGGTGTGAACACCAAGTTTAGCCCCTTGATTTGGGAAAGACAAAGGAGGCAACTAACTTCAGGCTTGCCTAATTTCAGCCAGAGGGGTCCTTCCTGGTCCTTCCTGGGAGCCCTTGGTGCCCATCCACTGCCATCCCTTGGAAAGGCACAGAACAAGTCTAGAACTTGCTTTCCTTCATCCATGCACACCCAAAGGAGTGCAAACATTATACAGGACTGCCAGAGAAAAGAGTAAAATCTGCTGTCCCCATGATGTCATTAAATGACCCAATGACTCAAATGACTTAGCATTGTGAAGAAGAAACTTATATAAAATTCCCAACAAACTTGATACAGTGTACCCATATTCATTTAAAACTGGCCTGTGAGTGGCAGAAGGAAGCAGCAAGGGGATAACAGAGCTAATTACGTTTCAGAAGCAAAATAAGAAATTAATGAGGAGTCACATAGAGAAGCAAACATTTAACAGAACTTCTAAAAAGGTCTGCAATAAACTAACCATCTCACAATAAACCCAAGAATAAGATGGAGGAGGGAAGGGGGAAATTAGATACAGTGGCTTATTGGAATAATTCTGCCCTAGCAAAATAATCGTAATGCTTATAAATGAGACAAATATATCAGTTCTCTAGTTTGAGCTATCACAAATAAACAGGAAAACACCCTTCAGGCTATTAGTTTTTGGAACCACAACATAAAGTAATTTTGTTTTCTTTTAAGAGAATACTGGATATTTATAGAGTAACATAATGATTACAAGATAGTTATTATTAAGGCTTAGCAGACAATACTCTATATTTGATATTTCACTAAGATACAGCGGGGTGGAGGGATTTTTATTATTATTTGTTGAGAAGTCCGTAGAGCCATCTCTGAGAATTTATGGGGAATATAGGTGTTATTCCTAACAGAAACAACCTTCAAAATTTTCCAGGCAGCCTGGCAATGAGAGAAATTTTCCCATACTGTAATCTCTGTTGGGAAATTGCCCTTTCTAGACATCCTTTTTTAGGCTTTGTTCTGATAGGAATGAGCTAAAATAAAAGCACAAGAAATGAATGCGCACAAAGAGAATTTGTTGTTTGATTCACGTTCCCCAAAGAGTGTTAATGCCTTCCAAGATGTCAAATCATAAAGGCTGTTCTGCACAGAAGCACTGTGTGAAAGAAGAGATGAACATTGTTAGAATTCAGAAATAATAAAATAACATGGTTGGCTGGTACAAGTGACACTTGTGATTTACACCAGCTTAGGGTCTCTCATTGCTGGCGCTTTGATATGTCTCTTGAAACACACTCTGGTTAAGTAGCCTTTTAAGGCAATTTTTATGTACACATACCTTGCTTAAAGTATAGAGTTCTCATCTAGTTGACCAATGGGTTATCCAAGAAGTTTTTTCTTGAAAATGTGGGCTATATATGAATGAGGAGGATCAGTTACTGCAGAGTTAGTTCTCCAGTGGGCTCTGCCTCTGTTTCCTGGCAGTTTCTTCTCCCCAGAAGTCTCACTGCTTCCTTGATTTCTGCTATTCCCTTTTCACCTCACCTAGAAAGACAGAAAGGAAGAAGAAAGGAAGGACCTTTACCCCCATGTGTCTCACCTGGATTTAAAGTATCCTGCTGCATTGGAGAGAGGGTACTGGAAGCATTGGGCTCTACAAGGATGTGGATGTATGAGTAGTACTACACAAAAATACTGTAATTTGCTCGTGAAACTTTTCTTTTGGCAAATATTCTTAGAGACAATTATAAAGGATCAGAAGGTTGTTCCTCTTCCTGCGCAGAAATCTCTTTGTTTGCTATCAGGCTGAGGTGCCAATCATCATACAATGATGAGATGCCGGAGGTGGTGCTGCAGTGTTGGTTTGCAGGGAAATTCTTTTTGCCAGTTGCCAAAGTTATTTTGAGCAGAGTATGATGCAGCCTGAGCACACAGCAGAGGGGCTTTTTGGGAGAAGGGTCATTAGACCAGACAAAAATCACACCAACACCATGCTAAAATTTAATATGAACAGTCAGTTCCAGGTCACCAGGAGCATCATATGGCACTTTTTAATCTACTACACCTCCTAGGCCAGGATCCTGTTCGCTGTGGTACCCACGTGAGTGACACTATGACCCTTGTGTACAAACCATCATTTTACTACTGACACTGTGTCCAGGCAGCCATGTTATGAGGGATTTTGTTTGAGAATGTTTTTTCAATCAAAACAGCTCCAGCTGGGATCACAGCACAGCAGTTACCCCACTCTCAGCTTGCTGAGAATGAAGGTGAGGAGAGGACTCACTGCCTTGTTGGACATCCCATCAGCCTGGGGTAATTAAAGAGAAGATGCCAGGTGAGCCTGTCTGTGGACCTCGCTCAGCAAACCAAAGCACCAACAATGCTTGATGAACATTCCCAGTAAGGGATGCACTCTAGGACGGAGAAAAAGAAAATAACCATATCCTGACTGCCTGCTGGAGAACCCTTCATCCCAGCCATGGGGGTTAGGGGATAAGCCTGGTGAATAGCACTGCAAATGGATTTAAAGACTACATACAGAATGTAGCAAAAAGTCTAATTAGGATAGAACCTCAAGTCTGAAAGGGCTGAGTACTGAGCACCTTTATTACCCACAAACTCATTTAAAACAGAGTAGACAATTAACCTGCAGTCATTGATAGGCAGTGGCAAGCACTTAAGCACTCCCACAGACACTGCTCATCTTCTTTTCAAGGGAAAAATAAGAAGTAAACCATTAAAACAAGACATACATGTTGTGTTTAACAGGAAAAATCAGCCTTCATTGAACTTGGATATGACAATCTCATTTCCTACAATGGTTCTCTGTACAAAAGCAAAATCATTCCCTATTGTATCCTGAATCCTCAAAGTATAATATTAATAAACCCCCCTTCCTATTATGGCATATTGAAAAAGAGAAAATTCCTGAAAGATAAAACCTGAATGGAAGGAAGGAAGGAAGCAAGGAAGGAAGAAAAGAAGGGGTGGTTTTCGCAGCTCAAATGCAGTACATTCAGACAGATTTTATTTCCATTGATATTTTTCTGTGAATTCAAGCACCTAAAAAACAATGTTTTATTTCTTTTTTATGCATCTCTGCTATTGAAATTAACCCTTCAAGGTGCAAAGAGACTGATGGATGTTCCTGCATACACTCAAAGCCAATTGTGCTACTTACACATTTGGATCAGCTTCAAATGAAATTGTAGCAGGCAAGCAATTGCTCACTCCTGAGTGCTTATGTGATTCTGTTGTTTAGATCTCGTGAGACTGCTAAAGCCATCACTTCAGGCTCACTGGTAAGAGCTACGTCAAATTATTTTGTAACCATTTGAGTTCTTATATATCTATTATTTACCACTTCAGTGATTTAAAACAGTGGAAATTTCTGTGGGTTTTGCTGCTGAACCAAGTTAGATTGACTGGAGAAGGGGGGAGAGAGAATGATATGAGCAAACAGTGCCACTATACCAGTTAAATGATGCTGCTGATTATTTTTGTGTTGGACAAGTCTGCCACAACAGGTATTACTCATAGTGAGCTTTGCAATATTGGTACATGCTGCTTCAATTATTTTTTCCTCTTAATCCTTCTGCTATATATTAATCCTTTCTCTATATATTCCTTCTCTTTTTTGTGATTGCTGTTCTGTAAGACTTTCAAAGGACAAGCAGTACATTGCAGAAGTAAAATCTCAAGCCCCTACCTGAAAGAACAATGTTATGTCTGTAACCGTGCAAGTCAGAGATGGACTTGGATCATGCAGTCCTCTCAGCCTCTGCCCAGTAGATTTTTCTTCACTGTAGGCCATTTTATTTTTAGACATCTCAAAAGATTGAGATTCCCTCTTCTCTTCTGCCACAACCTCATCTTCTGCACTGAATGGATGTTGTCCCAAAAAGCTGCTCAGAGTGTTAACCTGACTTTTTATGTAATATAACCACCTTTCCATTACAGCTGTGCATAACCTCAGGGTAGTCTGAGAGCAATCAGTGACTATTACATATAAATACCACTTTGTAAGAAGAGGTGCATGTGCTTTAAAGTGCATAATTGGCGCCCTGCAATGCCCTTACGTGGCACCCAGGTGTATTCCTGGATATGCTGTAATAAGACACTTCAGGAGGTATTCACACCATCTATCTTTGGCTGGGCTGTGTAGTCAGTGGCAAAAGGTAGCCCTCTAATTCAAGTGCCTCAGGTTGCCCTCTGGAGATGGCTACTCTTTCCATGAACTGTGGGAGGTGTTTAGGTGGTTCATTTCAGTGTTTCAATTAGATGCCTACAGTTTGAAGTCGTGAATACCCTACTTTGTGACTTTACTATCTTAGATCTCTGCTGGCTATGCTATATATCATACTACTTTACAAGTTTGGGCTTACAAGATGGTAATTACCAAGCTCTCCTCCTTTCTTTTTAGGCTTGCTCACATAGTTGCACTTTTACAGCAATGGGCTGGCACTTATTTCTTGTGAACAGAATTGCCCTTCCCTATGGCTTTATCTCTGTTCTCCATACTTCTGCTGTATTTCTCAGCCTAAAGTAATTGTTTCTATTTCCACTCAGTCTGATATTTGTTCAATTTGCATAATAACTTCTTCATTCCCAACCTGAAACCAACAGTGTTATGATCTATGAGATTTGAGGAAAGTCGAAAAGACAAATATTTCTTAACCTGACAGAATATTAATATTCTGTCTCATTAAGACTATCATATATAATAAAATACATTTTTTCTCCAGATCATGTAATTGTCATAAGAAGGCAATATTCTATGCTTAAACACATTTATCTCTTCTGTTACTTTCCCTTCACTGTTAAATACTTTTATTACATTGGCTAACTAAAAACTTATGATTTGTTACAGATCTTCCAGAGCTGCTGACAGAGCTAATTGCTAAATTGCCACAGATTGTACTCTGGGTAACTTTATTACCAAGTTTGATGTCACCTCCTTTTGCCCAGAAGCTTTATAGGACTCTAACATTTATTAAATTTGACCAAACAAATTGACCATCCTGCTTCGTGTGAGAACAAGGTTTAGTAATTTGACTGTATCTTTTACCTGGGAAATTTCAAACCAGCACATCAATTTTCAAAGGTCACTCACTTTGCTCTGTTTCATTTCACTCTCCTTACCCCAATCTGTTTGCTTTCCAGCAAGTCATTCCTGCTTTTCAGTTCATTCTGGGGTGACAGAGCTCATTACCTTTCCAGAACTCAGGAGAAGAATACACTGCATGACCAGTGTCATGTAGTGATCCAGAATCACTAATGATATTCACCAGCACTGCCACATTCAGTAGAGGATTTTGGCAAAACAGAGCATTCCTGAAGGCCACCTGCATTCTTCACTGCTGGTATCATGCAGTCAGAAATAATGTTTGTGGTGCAGGCACAGGTAGAAACCCAACAGAGCAAAAGATGGAGTCCAAATAACTCATAATTTAACTCCAGATAAAAAAAATTAATTGAGAATTTATATGGGCACATGGCCTAAAATGATACTACTTTTTAATGACTGGGTTACACACTTTCTTTCTCTTCGGTGAAGTTACTTTTTGCCTAGCTTGTTCCCCTACTTTCTGCTTTTCCTAAGCTCTTCAAGTGATATTAAGTTTGTAATGTCAGCATGTTAGTCAATCCTATTGCAGCTTTTATCAAACTGGCAGACTCTGGCTCTGTGGTGTTTTTATGACACGGTTGCTCTGACAGATTGCTCCCACATGACACTGGAAAATACAGTGACTCAAAGGAGCAGCTGGGAGCACGCACTTTCAGCCAGCTGCTTTGATGGATTAGAAACTCTCCCGGAGCCTATCACACGGAGAGGTTATAATGCTGTCTTCCAAACACATTCGCTTGCATCACACCTGCACTGAGAGACTGTGTAAAGTGTTGCCATTCTGATTTCAGAGACAATTAGGAAAAGCATAAACCCCAGGTTCCTCTCTGTTTCGGCGTCTCGTACATGCATATATCGGAAGTTTCATGATCAGTACTCCCACAGTCCATTACCCTGTCTTTTGATAACAGACGTTGGATGTTTCAGAAGACACGCACAAGATGGTCCCAAAATAAAGGGTCTTTGAAATAATTGGAGTAAGTTTATTGCAGCCCTCACTGTCTAAGGGCAGGTTTATGCCTTGAAGTAAGTGAGATTGCAATCAATGAAAACCTCTGTTAAAGTTTACTGTTCTTCCTATTGTAGATCTTGGTCATTTTGTTAGCTATTGAAAAGACGTATTTAAGAGTTCAGCTAAAATCCAAAGTGTCAGTAGTAGCATGCAGGAATTAGATCAATAGACTGCTCCTTGTGTGAAATAAAACTCCATTTTTTTCCATCCAGCCACTTCGAGTTTGCTAGTTCCTAAGCTTGTTGTGGGCTTTTCTAACCATGGATTACTCGCTTGGGTAAAAACAAACTAATGGTTTGCCTCTAAACTCCTTGTTATCATTAAATATTTTTGACATGTGGTTTCTTATTACCTTCGTTCAAAATGAAACAAAGTTCAACAAAGTTCAACCTTCTTCTTCTCTTTTTTTGTCCCTTGTGTCTACATTGTTTCCCATTGCTTGTCTTCACATTCCTTGCTTGCTGCTGGTGATTTTTGCAGCTTTTGGCCACAAATCATACACATCCTGAAGGTCCTAAATCTCCATATAGATGCATATAACACATATTTAGACAGCATCCATACTCATCCAGGAACCATTTGCATTGCTTCTAAGTAAAGGATGTGTCAGAATGGGAAGGTGTAAGAAGGAGGGGGAATGAAACTAAGTGAGGTTCTGTGGTGATCAGAGATAAAATGAGCGACAGAAGTTTCCAAAATCTCTAGAGGCTGCAGGAAGCCCAGGTGCCTCCTCCCAAGTTATATCCACTTGCTACCTGTGCATTTTTAACAATCTCTAAAGGCTGATTTGCATTGTGGTTAAGTTCCATCCCAGTGAAATCTGGTATTAAATTTGAAGGGAAACCTAAAAATAAATATAAGTTCTGTTATTCCTTTTCTCATCCAAATTCCTTCCTTATTTTTTTTTTCATGTCTATGCTATTTTTATGCTGTGTTTGATGCCTCAGAGTTCAACATGAAGACTTGGTTTGTGGGAAAAATTATCTCTACATTTCAGGTAGCTATTAACATCAATAGTGTATTTGTATATGTTACTGTTTAATCATCTTTAATATGCAGAAATAGATGATCCTTTACATTACCTTCACTTCAGAACCCAAATCTTTTTTATTCATGAACTCAGAGTAATACAGAGCATGTTGCATTTTTCAGATGAAGAGCCCATTCATTAAAAAGTTAGCCCATTAATGATTTAAGATTAATTAACATACCTAACACTTTGCTGTATTTAATTCCTAGAATTTAAAAAATCAATATGAATAATTTCAAGATTTTAATCTCCCTTATATTCTTGTATGTATGCATAGCATCTATGGTCAATTTTCTATCATATTGAAAGGGCAGTTTAAAAGTTTGGTACGATCCCTGGGCTTAAATGTTCTGGACTAAATTTTCTAAAATCAGTTTGGTTTTGGTGACATTGAAGGAACTTTCCTCCTTAATACGGGAATTTCTGCTGTTTCAAAGATAGAATTATGTGCATGTTGGTGACCCCTTTAAAGTATTTAGGCCTCTCTAATTGTAACCTGAAAATGTGGTTCAGAATTTTTTGTTGTTGTTTCCTTTTTCTCCCTCCCTCTTCAATGTCTATCATGGCAAACGCTAGGAAAAGAGATAAAAAGCAGGTTTCCCATTATAGGACTTATGGCTTTGGGACTGCAAGGTGCACCAAGAGATAAGAATTCAGAATTTAAAAAGAGCATGATAAGGCTCTCTAAGACCATTTCACTCTCTGAAACTACCTGTTCTAGGAGACCTTTTCTGGGTGTGCATTTTATTTATCAGAGAGCTGTGGTCAGTGAAACAGCAGCAATTGGCTACTGCAACTAGACTGGAACCAGTGAATAATACATCTGCAAAGATCTGTTCACTGTGAGTCAAACTCTGGTGAACAAACTGTTATAAGGACTCCTCAAATATGTAGACCGTGAGAGTGAAGGAGAGAATCAGAGCATTTTAGATAGCAGTGCTTTTTCAGATTTCGGAATGCATTGTGAAAGTTCGGCTGTACACCAAATGAAAGTTCAGCTGTATGCTAAGTGAAGGCTAGTGTTACTACAGCGCATTTGTAAAATGTTTAAATAGGGATCAGAGTATGAATGTAAAAACCATGTACAATCTAGGCTGCTTCCCACAAATACACCAGAGCAAATGATGATGTGATTTGAGAGACATAATGACAATATTGTGCCTATAATGCATTTGCCCAAAGGTACACTTGTGAATATGTTTTCTATTCATTTCTGTTCTCTATTGCACATTTCCCTCAACTTAATTATTCCATTGATTGTAATTAGGCTCCCTCTAAATCTGTGAGTGTGGAGTGCATTTTAAAAATAAATATGAGCAGGCTGACTTGCTTCTGAAGCTTTTTTAAACTCTCTCAGTTCTATAAAAGGCCTAACGGGCACTTTATATCTGAGAATACAAATGCATTTTAGAGGCTTCCTGTGACTTTATCCATTTTAAAAAGAGAGAGAGAAAATCTGTTGATTTACAAACAATTGAAATCAAACCTATGGTAATTTTAAAATTCATTATTCTTATTATTTGTGTAATATTAACACCTATTAAAATGTGAGCACCCCTACAGAGATTAATATTGCTTCATAGTGTAGTGGCTGAATAAATATGCATTAAGGAATACTCACTGCCCAAAACCAAGGCTGGATGGATACCCTGGATGGCCTGAAGAGAAGAGCAGAAAGTATAGTAGTAACTAGATAGTAGCAGAACTAACTGTGTAACTAGATATATTTTTGGCATAAAACTGTAGTCTCAGTTTGCCACCTGTCTAACCATCTCAACATTGCAACCTATTTTCATAACCTGAAGAAATTCCTTGGGTTCTCAAATATTTATGTAATATTGATCTGCCTCAACTGCACTGTAGCACCCAATATTTTTTTTTGCCTCTCTCTGCCTCTCTCTACTTCCCCAAAGCCACAATCAGTCCCACAAGAGCAAATGGTGCTGCAGGAGTTTTATAATATAAACAGTAAATTGTATGTATGTTTATTTGCTTCTGAGATGAAGGTGCTGTAAGAAGCTTGCATGTAGTCTATTTTCATCTAGCTTAATTAATGACCACTGAGATTCCTTAATACCTCAGCATTACCATGTCCAGTTTAGTGCATCAATATTATGATACTGTAATATGGTCTAAAATAGGATAATTTGAAATCCATAGGTATTTAAATATTTCTGGTGACAACAGATGCCAGATTTGAATTTAAAAAAAAAAAAAAAAAAAGGAGAAAGAAAAAGACTTAATTAGAAACAGCTAGCAAAATCCCACGTACACAATAGGGTATAGATTTGGATACAGTATATCATCAGATGAAACATAGCGTATGCAAGACCATATTGCAGCAGCATGAAGTCACTTTCTTACATTAAGCCTTTTTGTGTCTTCCTAATATATCCAAAACAGAATAGTTATCAAAAAACATATTATTGCAAACAACTGATACTTGATAACTCTTAATAAATATTGGTTGAAACTAGTAATGAAATTTTTGCAACACTCTATAATATTTTGGCTGTAACATACCAGGTGGTATGATAACGATGTCACTCTGAGTTCCCAGTTTAAGTTCCCAGGTTTTGTAATTTCAGTGCTTAATTTCTTAAAAACTGATGTCTAAAATAGATCAGGTGAATGGCACCATGCACGTATTTCTCCATCAGCTCTCAAGGGAGCATGGAGCAGCTGTCGAAACCCAGACCGTACAGATCTAAAATAAGGCAAGATAGCTCCCATCCTTTACATCATTTGACTTGATCTTTTCTGGTCAATCAAAATGGGGACTTTGAGGACTTAGCTCTGCATTAAAGCACATGAAGTAGTGCAGAAAGAGGGATTTACAATAAAATGATAAGAAATATGGCTCATCATTTTTTATGCTTGCAGGAGTACATGAAATAATCAGAACATGCATTTCATTGCATCTTTGGTGAGACACATCAACTTGTAGCTGCCTGTGGATCTCTTCACAGTTCTCCAGCTGTTCATTTACTTCTGTTTATTTATTAAGTCTGAGTGGAGGAGGACATGATGCAGTATTAGTGTCCGGCTCACTACTCGCCTCATACACTGAAGTTTCTGAAAGAGGAAAAGTAATGGTTTGCTCTTCAAGTGGTGATATATTCACTGACTTTTTAGCTTTAGTATTCCCAGAAAAATGCTCAACTTCTCTTTCTGTTTCAGCCAGCAAGAGTGAAGTATCACTGTTATCTGATACACCACCTTGCAAAAGTGAATCTTGTGGCAGGAGATGTAAGAGGAGCAGGGGGTCATCGACCTGCAGTGACTTTGTGTCACGATGGAGCAGTAAATAAACTGCCAGCCCTCAGTATTTAGCATTTCTGGGGTGATGCGGCAAAGGTAACCAAATTTATGCTGGCAGATGTAGCATACATGAGTCACTGTTTTGGCATAAACATATTAAGTATTTTGCAGACCATATGGTAACTAACGTAACAGCTTAGATGAGCTGATGTTGATGCCTTGCATTTGCTACACCATTGTATCTTACAGACTTACTCATGCTGTTGCTGCACTTGGATCAGTTGGTGGGTAGATATAGGGAATAACGGGCGATTCTGTGTCGTAGTAACTCTAAGGTGTTTTATTTCTGTACTGCCTTTGGCTGGGATGGAGGTAGGTTTCTTCTCAGCAGACTGGACAGGGCCGTGTTTCTGATTTGTGGCTAAAACAGTGCTGATAACACAGCAATGTTTGGTTATTGCTGAACAGTGCTTGCACATTGCTGACGTGTTCCCTTTTTTCCCCACTCTGTCTCCCAGCAAGTAAACTGGGGAAAGGCACTGAGTTATGAGGATACAGAGCTGGGATAGCTGATGCAAACTGTGCAGAGAGGTATCCCACACCTTATGACATCAGAAATAAGACTGAATTAGAGAAAGAAGAAACAGGGAACTTTTTCAGGGTGGCCATTACTCAGAGTCTGTCGTGACATCACTCCTCTTGAGGCAGGTGGTGAGGGATTTCTTTGTCAACTGGTTTTTTTGCTCTTTGTTTGGTCTGTTGAACTGGTTTATCCTAACCTACAAGCTTTCTCCCTTTTTGTTCTTGCTGTTCTTCCCCTGTCCCCTTGAACCTGCTATGGGTATGCAATTCTTTTTTTTTATTTGGACAATTATTTCAGAACTCTCAAGTGGCCAACTTGGGCAACTACTGTATGATGCCATGGGAGCCAGGAGCAATTAGAATCCCTCTAGGGACACTAACAACAGTAGGGCCAGACACTGCTCCAAATGCCATCAGAGTTGAAGCTCCTTTTTGCTTTGGCTCTCAGTAGGTTTCAGACACAAGACAAAAGTGGATCATGTCCCGAATGCTCAGAAACACTGGCTAAAGTCCAAAGTGAATAGTGAGAAGGTGGGCTTGTAAACCTGTGTCTTTGTCCAACTGTAATTATTTCACAGTGGAGCCCACACTGATTGAAATGAGGAATAGGATTCAGCCACAGACAGGATCTCTGCAGATTTTTATGAGAGCCTGTCCTCTAACATTATGTTACAGTTTTCTGTGGGGTTTTTCAGTTTGCCACTCTTTAATCCCGTCAATATGGAATACACTGATTTGGTACAGTACTAATTTTCATCATGTTTAATTAAACCAAATATTTTACAACAGTAAATTCACTATGTCAGTACAGTTACTTTAATCAGCTGCACATGTAATCTCATCAAAAGCAATACCAAATTTATTCAAAAATAGTTGGTTTCATTAAAATATTCCCTGGTGTTAAATATATTAACCTTCTTCAATTCTTCATTGATCATATCGATGTCAACTCCTTTATGATTTTCCCAAAGATAATTTTATGCTGACCATTTCAACACTTCCCCAGAAATACCATTTTCTATATTTTTAAATTATTGATGAGCAATTTGAGGATTTTTTTGTCTTGTAATATTCTGTCTTTTAATATTCGTCAAAAATCGATGTCAAGACTTTAACTCCACTGATCTTTTCAAAAGAATTCAGGCAGAAGTTGTTTCATCCTGAGAATACCTTTAAATATTACCCTTTTGGTCTGATATTATTCTAACCACTGGCAATAAAAAAAAAATTAAATATGGCATTAGCATTATTTCTCAGATGTCAGCATGAGATGGATAAGTCTGTTAAATATAAGGCGTATAAGTCTATTTTATCAGGACATTTCTTAGTTTTTCCAGTAGGTATCTTACCTTGTTTTCTCTAAAAAAAAACACTGTAGAGAAGTAACTGATGAATATTTGAGACTTTCTTCTACTGTGACACATAAGTTAACATCTTTTTCTTGGGCTCACACCTGTATAAGACATCTCATGCTCTCTTGTTATATTTAAACATTCTTTCTCACTGTATTTGTGAAGAAGTCAGTGAGAAAGGTGTAAGGGTAGAAAACCCTCAGAATATTTAAAGATAAAGGCCTCAAAATCAGCAGACGGCACCCTGTTTTTATGAGCCCTGGGCATGCTACTGCTTCTTCCTCTGCTTCTCCATCAGATCATATCCTTATCCATTTACATCATGAGGCTTTGGTGCCAAACATTTCCTATGCTTATCCATGCTCTGCATTCTAATCTACTGATTTATTCTGATTGTTTTCATAAATTCTCTGTTTTCATTCTAAAAACGATTCTAATGTTTTTTCACCTTTTTTGTCAGGCTTGATTATTTTTAGCAAAAAACAGCTTTTGTGATTGCTGACTTGTGCTCTTGGGCAAAGGTTCATCATCTATTGCTTCTGCGTGCAATGCCCAATTAGAATTCACATGAGTATGTCTCATTTTTCTTTTCCTTTTCAGACTGTTCTTATTCTTTTCAGTTTGTAAAACTGACCATTCAAAAGAACAAATCATTAGTATTACTGGCCAGAAGTAGAATTTTGTATAACAGAGCAAAATAAGTCCATAAGAGCCACCAGACTTTAGAGCAAGGATCAAGTCCTGCTCACAGATCTATTATAGAATTACTCTGACCTTGTTTCACCAGTTTTTCTATCAGAAAATTTTTAATTTATTTGATTAGAAATATATTTTTTTCTAGCAAATAAGAAAACCCAAACCAACAAAACCCTAAAATTATCAGTGACCTGGGATCAAAATCTCCTCGCCTGGATCAAATTCTGCTATGACCAAGCAACTTCTCTCCACAGGTGTCACATAAAAATGTGTTTATGCCCTCTAACATATGAATTTGCTCCCTAAAATTAATTTTAATCAAAATGTTCCTCTGTGATTTATCAGTCCTAATACTACTCTGTACTTTTGCTGCTTCCTGTGCTATTAAACTTTTGATTGTTTGAAGTTGAGAATACCTGTACACATTTCATTAATACCCACACACTCAGATATTATTTTAAAAATGAGTACTCATTAATCTTGTTTATTAGTACTCCTAGCTAGTACTAGTTTAGAGACCACAATGAGAAAGATCTTATCTATATCCTGATATTTAGATTTTTTTACCAACTTAGTTTATAGAGCCAAAAGCAAAAGATTGCATATTATTTCACAGTTCTTTGAAAGTCACTGCAAGCTTTCTTAAAATGAATTTTGATTTGATAGGAATTGTTTTAGATTAAAGCCTTCAATATTGTTGTATATTAAAAAAAAAAAGAGAAGTGAAAGTGAACAAATTAATTCATGCTGTGGAACAAAAAATTATGGTGGTATTAATATTGACAATTGGAACTCCTATAATGCATTACAGTTATAGCAATCAAATTGCCAATCTGGAATAGCTATTACATTTTTAACATTCATGAACAATGATGTAGATGTTGGTTCCCTAGTTATTAACTCTGCAGAAAAACAGAGTTCCCCCTTCAGAATTTAGCATATTTTTTCAACTGCAAATTAAGGGAGAAAGCAACATAGCAACAGTTTTTACAATACAGAATTTAAATGCTTGAATAGTCTAGCAGGAAGAAGTGAGCAAATCAAAGTCTAAGTGAACACATTACTGTGACAAGTCTGCTCAGTTCAGTATACATCTCCCAGGGGATCACTTTAACATCTTTTTTTTCAAATGGATTGCTACACAGAAATATTTTTAAAGTATTTTAAAAGTTTTGCGCAGTAGATCTTCTCAAGGCTGAGAGTCTGGACACTTCCAATTGCAATTATTCTTTTTTAATATTGGCCAGTAGATTATTTAAACACATAGTTTTAATAGTAGGTGTTTAAGTAGCTTATCTCCTCTTGAATCAAAGAAGCAAGTCTTAACTGTGCATTATTTTTATAAGGATTTTGTTTTATCAGTTTTTTGCCTGTTAGTTTTCCTTGTTAATTTTTAAAGGGGAGCATGCAAAAATGCTGATCTAAATACTAAAAAAAATTGCATACAGAAGTTTAAAAGGACCTGACAAGCAGTTGAATATTTAAAGTCTTCTTTCACTTGAACCCTTCCTCTTAAATCTCATCTTAAAAGACACCCGCAAGGGTCTCTCAATAATGTGTATTTCATAGCAGAATAAAATTAAGAAGGAATTAAGAAGACCCCACCTACCCTTACGATCAGCTAAAAAAAAAAAAGAGATTTACCTGTAATTCTGAATATGTTTCAAAAGTCAATTTTCTCCATAGTGTTGTGTCTAAATGACTGTTAATAAGTATGGACTTCTAAAAATCAGGATAATATGGCCTGTACTTTGCACTGAATCTCCAGAGGTTATTTGACTCATATTTACCCAATTTACTGCATAGCCAGAAAGTTCCTGTCTTTTGACACCCATCTACTTGCACATCTTCCCTTTACAGATGAGAAGACAAAGGAAGCTTTCAGAGTCTGTAAAGATTCAGAACTTGTACCTAGACAATAGCCCTTCTGTGAAATCCCAGACTGGCGTTTCCTCAATGTATCACCCTAAATAAGCTCTTCTGAAATTCTGAAGGAGCTAGCAGATGTTAAGGCAGGATCCCTCGCTATCATCTTGGGAGGCTGGGGAGGTCCTTGCTGACTGGAAGGCAGCCAATGTTATTTCCATCTACAGGAAGAGTGTGAGGAAAGACCCAGGGGTAGTCTGGTCTGATCTGGTCTGTTCTGTTCTGATCTATTCCAGCTTGGGATGAATTGCAGTTCTTCAGATTTAAACACTGCTTAAATACAGAGAGCTAGGGGAAAAAGGGGGAGGTGGCTGGAGACAGAAAGAAAAGAAGAGCTTGAAAAAAGTGTATGACTGGATTGCTATGAAGTCAAGATTTGGTAACCAAATTGCTTTTCAATCTTCCATTGACATGCACCTTAGTACTAATAATATCAATTTCTGCAAAATTAAGGATGTCTCCCAGAGGGCTTTGCAAAATGTTCTTACGATGTACCAGGGGAAAAATGTTGCTTTGTCTTCTCAGAACTTTCTTCAGTACATTTGTAATCTGATAAACTTGATTTAAGGACTGATGTGTACAACAATTGTTGTGGCCGTGATGGCCAAGAACTGTTCGCCTCCAGCAACAGAAACCAGTTTCTATGAAGCTGAGCACCCAACACAGGGTTATGATCAAGAATTCCATCAAGGAATTCTCCCACTTATAGGCATAAAAACAGACAGGACCAAAATACGAAAAAGTATGATATTACAGTTAATGTCAATATTTAGAAAAAACTGAGGACTGAATTATTCTGTCCTGCTGAACTTCTAGCAAAGTTGACATTCATACTTCATAGGGGGAAACAGGTTTCACAAATTTCAGTTCAAGCACAAGAAAGTCTGATTTCAAAGAACTGAGATTCTTACTCTCCTCTCACTTCTCACTCTTTATTAATGTTCTTAATAATTAATAAAGGCAAAAACCAGCCGTGTCCATGTACAAAGATATATTTATTTTCTTCCTGTTTAAATTTAGACCTCCAAAAATATTCATGCATCCTCCTATCACTTAGATATTTTTGTACAAGCGTAAATCAGCTGACTACACATAGGTGTTATTACCTATTTCTATATGTATAAATGAGATAAAAATCAGGGTCACAGTTTCCTACAATGGCATGCAACACCCTATGTTTGTGAATCGGAGACTGAAAAAATCAGAGCGGATATTTTTCATTTTAAAGTATGTTTCTTAGATGGTAAAGAATATTTACACACACAAATATACGTTCAGGTAACATACTGTGCTAGTTATAGAATAGCTGTAATAAAATAAAATCTTATCTTGAATTATCTCATATATATCTCATATATATGGGGTAGGTTTTAATCAGATTGGGAGACTTCTATTTTTTTGTAACCTTGCAAAAGTAGCATCCTGCTTTTCTTATATCAGATGTGAGTGAAGTTCAACATGAAACATACCACTTTAAAGGAAATAAATATCAATATCCACTAGCTATAATTTCAACTTACTTACTATAATGAGGTGATTCTTTTCCAGGGTTATAAGCAGAACAGTTTACAACAAAGCTCTCTTTTCAGTACTTTATTCTCAAAAGGAGATGACAGAAAAAATATGATAAAAGTCTAGTTTTCCGGAGAAGTTTTATGGTTTAACAAATTCACAGTAAATAAGTTAGGGTTTCATTGCTAGCTCTTTTCCTTTCCTCCTGACACTGAGCAATTCAATTTTCTGAATTTTTTTCCAGCTAAAAATCTTCACTGTCATGTCTATACAGATTTAAAGTTTTACATAGTAGGACTTGTCCTTTACTTTACCTATCACTGACCTCTGCTCATCTGCTGTAGTAGCAGCAGTAACAGCAATAGCAATCACTAATTTAAGTTTAGTGACTCAAATGTAATGCCAGTGTTGCAATCTACTCCAGTGCAGTCAGCAACGTTTGTCCAAACAAATGAATCTCCAGATTTGAAGCATTTCTCATTATTCATGCACACTGCCATTAATTTGTTATGCAGCAGATTCCAAACGAAGGAATGAGCTGTGTTTCTGGTTTTTATATGATTTGGTTTTTATTACAGTAACAGTGACTGATACAATTATTCCCTTATCTACAAAAACACGGGCAGATTTATGCAATATTAATATCTACAGCTAAGTCCAGGCAGGTAGCTCAACAGAGGACTCCAAACATTCTCATGCAGCTCTAGTTATCCAGAGATTTAGAACATCCCTTCACTGTCAACAGCAACCATGAAGGTAACATATAATGTTTAAATTACATTTAAATGCTTACAGACAATAAGAACCGGCTTTCCTGACCAATGTACACCAACCAAGGTAATAAATTCCTGGAAATTCAAGCTAGCCCTTTGTTTTTGCTCTTGCTGCTTTTTATTATCCCCACACTGTAAACCAGCCAGGCAACCTGCTTACTCAAGGCCATGGTCTATCTTAACCCCCTGCATTTTTCACCAAGACCCACAACCCTCTGGCAGTAGGAATCAGCTGCAAATGTGCTCTCCATAGAGTCCTGTCATCACAGTACTTTTCCAGTGATGTAAGGAAAATTCCATAAAGACCTCAATAAGCTTTTCTGAGTTCATCCACCTACTTTTGATTTCTCAGCTCTCCTTGGTGTTAAATTTGTCTTTCTTAACTTCTTCCTTCTACCATCCCATTCCTTCCTATTCCATAGCATAAAATCAGTTTTTTAAATGCTTACATGATGCCTGCAATAGCTCTGCTTATCCTTACTCACAGCTCCAGCCAACACCATAAGCATAGTAGCATTTACATAATTGTACCTTACATACTGCAAAAACAAATGTTTTAAATAATTTTGTGTAAGATTGATTGGATCAGGAAAAAAAAATTAAAAACCAAAATTTTCATGATAGATTTGAGAGAAGTGGGACAAACATAATTTTTTATATCAGTTTTGGATGTTATACTGAAGAATTATATAAGAAGTAATAAAACATACTTATCTACTTGTCAGTCTGGATGCTCCCAATGTTCTCAAATACTTTTTCTATCAGTGGTTTTAAGACTTCACAGTACATCAGAAACAATTTTTCAGTATGAGATATAACTGTGCAATATAGGACACACTCTTTTGTGCATATTTTACCTTTACAAGGCGATTGCCATTTTTGGGGGAGTGTCAAATCATAACTAAATACATTTGTTTTGTTAGTATTATCCTAATAGCTAATAAATAAATTGTACTGTTCTTGTTACGTATACTGGGGTTCTCTTAAGCATCTGTTGCGCTGTGTGCAAACTCATACACAAATTTATGAAAAACTCTCTTAAAGTTTCTCCTAGAACCCCAACAAACAAAAGCATGATAGCTTCCACTTTGTCTATCAGGGCCAGAGATTCTGGCCTCATTTTAGATTTTCAGTAGATACCCAGTAGCTGTCTAGGACAAACCTTGTTCTGGAACTCTAGCTAATGGAGAGAGATAAATAAATTCACCTTGGTTTATGCCTCCTAAGAAATTAAGTACTAGTTCCTATTATGACTGATAAATTTGGTGGAATGTTCTGGTATATGTCCTACCAACCAAAGGATTCTTTTCCCCATGCCTTCACACATCTATAAATAGTAATTTTTTATTAAATCAAATGGTGAATATTTCATTAAAAACTAGTGTTTTCTTTCATAGATTACTTCTTGATGATTTTTTTATTTTCCTAGATAAGTCATCTAATTCAGTACAGTTGTTAAACATCAGTACTTTCAATAATTTCACACATTTTTGCTAAACAAGTGTGATTTCAAATCTTCCTTATGCTATATCTATTCCTATCTTATTTATCCTTTATATAAATGGCATAGCAGTCAAATTAAAGAAAAAAAGTCAAAGAATTAATAGAAATCTAAAGAGAAATAGTCTAGTATTTCACTTCACCAACTTTTTGGTAATGATAGTGTCTGTTCTACAAGTTTAGGGGTTTTTTTTCAGGTAAGCTATAGGAGTATTACTTAGCATATTCTTCAAGTACTCTTTAGCTTTTCATCAAGGCCTTTTATCTATTCCTTTCCCAAGGAACAAGGAAAGAAGCAGAGAGAGTGTTTAAAACTTGAGAAAATGAAAATATCTCCTCAAAGATGTTTTATCTTATTGGACATATGTAGTAGCACAAAGTAGATCTATTTTCTTAAGAAAGGTACATTTTTGTCAGAAAAAAGTCACTGTTACAAGGCAAAAGTTGTGTGCCACATAGTAAGGTTTTTGAAGACGGGAGAATTAATAGTTTTTGCAAGTCCTAGTGTAGTTTTAACTATTATTGGTCAGTGCTGATTTTGACATTTAATAATATTTATTTTTAAAAAAGCATTAAATTTTCCTTTCAATACGTTGCATGATAACTGCACCCACTGATGTAACTTCTGCTGTGAGGGAGAACATTGAGCCACTCTGCATTCATGCACTGCCAAAATACACAGTAATACCCTGAATGTTGTCCATTTCCCTACTCATGGAAAACATCTGCATTCATAGGAACTTGTGATTTATTCAGCTGAGTTAATCAATGCCCCCATTAGCACGGTATTTAACATCAAGCCGTTCTGGTTTAAAATAAGAAGGGGAAAGACATTCTGCCACATATGGGAACAGGTTAAAAAAACCCCAGACAAACAAAAAAACACTATAAAATCAACTCTCATTCTGCCTGTAGCCAAGAAAGGGATCAGAAGTGATCTGAAAAACAAGATGTTTAAAAAACACATTGTCTGAACACTATTTGACTGATCTTTTAAAATAATTTCTGAAAACATATGAGAGCCAGTGCTCTTCACATATGTTACTAGATTTTATTATTTGGTCTTCCTAATATAGTGGGATATCAGTAAACTGCACCTGTGGATGTTTCAGAGCATCGTGACTGTCATAAAATCTTATGCAGAAAGGATAAAACAGAGCTACTTCTCTGTTGGCAGCAACACAGACAGGAAAGCTATCTTCATAAATAAAGTGTGCCAATATCCGAAATGACGATAACAAAAATCTGTTAACTGACAGGAACAGGAAGTTTTGAAGAATAATCTGCACATCTGTTAGCATCCTTTAAAATAAATGCTGGCTTCTATCAGCAAGAGAAAGAATGTGCTCAAATAAAAGGACACTAACTTCACAATTTTCTAATTGCAGTTGGAAATATTTACATTCTTTTTGGGTTAGGAAATAGGAAGACTAATTACACCATAATATGGACAAGTCACTTTACCAAAACAGTAGTCCTGAATTAAAGTCCTTGTGCTTCTCTTATAGGCAGGGGAAAATCAAGGAGGGAAGAAGATATACGATTCACCAGTCTGATATGTAATAAAGACTTTTCCTTGATCATAATTAATGGTAATAGTATTATTACCGTGATTTAATTAAAATCAAATGGAATTTTATTTATCAATTATTTCAGCAGCAGCAGCATCATTATCATCATCATCATCATATTTTAACCTTACATGTCCATTGAACAGTCAAGAAGCTGAACTTGGTTATCAAGACCCTCCTATAGTCTACATGGAAAAGATTAATTCTGTTATTTTCAAAAATAGTCTTAGGAACTTTCAAAGAGCCTGGAGGTGTTCATAGACCATTCTTTTAGGTTGGGATGATGCAGAGACAACTTCTGGAAGGGTTGCTCCAGAACTGAGAAAGGCCACTTCATATTTACACAGATTTTACATTCTTTCCCTGCACACAATCATTACTGGCATACACAGAGCCAACCACTGCTGGAGAAAGGATACTGACATTTTCTTGGACTTAAAAAGGCTATTCTTATCTTCCTCTGTGATAGGTATTCTTTAATAGAAAAATGTGAATTTTAGCATCTCTTCCAAAGACCCTAGTGTTAAGAGACAGATAAATTTTCATATAAATACTCTTTGGTAGGTTCAAAAATTAATTTAGAAACCATTCCAGTTCTAGATATATGTTTAAAAAAGTGATTCACCACTTTATTAATGGACTTTTCATATGAGAATTCAAATTCTTTATAACCATTCCTTAATCAATCCTCATATCTAACCTAAACCTGATTCTTGGGTTTCTTTGTTGTTTATATGAAAGCTTGAATATAACCAGAAAATTGCTCATGAAGATTTATTTGTTTCAAAAGGATATTTTTGTCAATATATATTTAATATTGGTCTACGCTCATCAACAACAGCTGTATTAAACCCAGTCAGAACAAACTCTGCAAGAAAATGGTTTAGTACAACCTTACATTCCTCAATTTAGTAACAAAATCCAAGGAGAAAATTGCAATGAAATTCTGGACCTTGAATATGTGCTTTATCACAATATACAGTCATCAGAGTCCCAGTTTTCTCCCTTAAAGGCACTGGACATATGACTTTGAAGAAGAATAACCTAAGTATGCACAGAAATGTGAATAAGAAGGATCCTCTCAAAGGCATTCTTAATGTGTGATGAAAGAGAAACAAATCAAAAACAGTCACAGAAGACAAAAGAGAATGTAATTTTAGACCAGGATTATAGTCAACGTTAATAAGCATAATTGATTTTTCAGGAGTGTGAGATTGGAGGAAGAAAACTCTAAAAAAAGGTTTTCATTACACAGAATGAAACAGAAGAGTAACTCCTCAGAGAAATTCAAGGTGACTGGTCTAAATGTCTCCAGTGTCAGAGAGCAAAAAGTGTGAATGAGACACCATGAGCTGAGATACACTGGAAGCCACATAAATATGGAACACTAAATTTATCTCACCTTATTTAGATATCTTAAAATTATTTACCAAGTCTATGTCACCTAATCACGAAAGAGTGGCTCTCTCTAGGGCGGGCATCTCCAAAGAGGGATTTATACCCTGAAGGGGCCCAAGAGTTTTTACAGCTTGTAGAGCCTAGACTTGGCATTTTACTTTTAATGTAGTTCTATTTAAGTGAGGAATTAAAGAGTGGTGCAGTAAGAGAAGACACAATAATCAGATAAGTAACCAAGTATTGCTGGATTCTTCAAGGCCAGCTGCTGTTTGTCTCTCCTGCTGTGAAAACTAACATTTCAAAGACCACTCAGCTTTTTGAAGACTAGCATTCTTCCAGCCAGACAGACCACCCCAGAGCCTGTTTCTCCCATTAACAGTGTCTCCCAAATATTTCAGTCCTTTTTAAATACTGGTTTATCTAAAGATCAGGTTTGCAGCCGAAGGTTCCTTTATTCCAAATTTCAGTAAGGATAAGGCAAAGAAAAATCTTTAGTGGACTTGAAATTGAATCAATATGTTCAGCAGCCCAGTCATAGAGTCCCCAAAAGATACCAACTTTCAATCTTAACTCAATTCCATTATTAGCTATTATCTGCCTTTTAGTTATCAGCACTCTACTGTGCCTTTAATTAACCATATGCTAAACAAGCTTGAAATTTAAAAAATAATAATAGTTAAATTAAATCATTGCTATATACCAGTTCACCTGTAAGGCATTTTGTAGTACGCACATTTACATCATAGATTGACACCACCCAGCTGTAGACTTTCACTAGCCTTGTGGAGGATTGCAGACACCTGGGTTATTAAGGAATGTCCAGCTGTTTAGCAGCCCCGTTTTCAGCATTCCAGCACTCCATTTGCACAGTCACAGTAAGGTCATTCTCTGCTTTTCAGGTGCATGCAGTGGTATTTCAGAGATTATTTATAACTAATATATATGAGTGTGTTACAGTGTACACTACAAAACAAATCAAGACAACAGGTCTTTCAGTGAATTGTGAAGATGAATCAATAAATCAAGACAAAATAACTCAGAAAATGAAATACAAGATGTTTTGTGTCTACAGACCGTCAGCATTGGTGCTGAGATCAACATAGAGGAAGGTAAACCGAAACAGGGGCATCACAGAGAAGGGGTAGAGGGAAAGAAAATAATGCTGGAATATCACAACCATAGCAGGATTGAAGAGATGTGTCAAAGGCAAATCAATGTACAAATTAGGAGAAAGCGTAACTAGTAATGATACAGACTAGGGAGATTTAGTCCTAATATTCAATGTCAGTACATGATTGTGTGTCTAAAAATTCTTCTGAAGACTTGTGAAAAGATGTACTTTTATATTTGGTCATTTCCAGACCACTAAATTTGGAAGATATTTTGTTTACTATATGTTTGAATAAGGACTTGACTTTTGAGCTTTGTGTCATACAGAAACACTCAATATAGCTTTTCCTTTAAGCATCTATCACATGGAAGAACTGATTTCAATTAAGACACCTGTTCAGTTGGAGTACTTAAGCCAAAATAAGGCTCATTATAAATGACAGCTGAGTTAAGAATTTCACAACATAGACAATTGACAAGGTCTCTGGAATATCATTCTATAAATCAGAACTAATCAATACAATCTATTGTGCAGAATTATAAAGCAACTTTTCAGCAAGAGCACAGAAAGCTGAGAGTGAGTCTAACAATGCCAAGCAAGAAAAATTAATGTGTCACAAAACTCCCTGCTTTTCTAATTTTCTAAACTCTAAGTTCCTAATTTCTAATTTCAGATGTTGCAAATATAAAAGAAGGGAAAAGATCTCTTTGAACAATTTCCTATATTTTTATCAGCTCTCCTACAGTTGAAACAGCATTGGAGGGAGCAGCTGTGTCTGTCAGGGCTTATGTTAAACAAGAAACAATCAAGGAAATGTTTGTTTTGGTTTGCTTACGTAGGTCCTTTTGAACTGGAAATTATTTTAATGTTATAGAATAATAGGTTCTACCTAAACAGAACTTGACATATTAGAACCAAAGAATCATAGATTATGCTGAGTTGGAAGGGACCCATCAGGACCATCAAGTCCAACTCAATGGCCCCGTGCAGGACACTCCACGAGTCACACCATGTGCTCGAGAGCATCGTCCAAATGCTTCTCAAAATCTGTCAGGCCTGGTGCTGTGACCGCTTCCCTGGGGAGCTGTTTCGGTGTCCGACCACCCTCTGGGGGAAGAACCTTTTCCTGATATCCAACCTAAACCCCCCCAACTCAGTTTCATGCCACTTCCTGGACTCCTGCCACTGTCATGAGAGTGAAGAGATCGGTACCTGCTCCTCCACCTCCCCTCCCAGGATGTTGAAGGGTGCAATTAGGTCTCCCCTCAATCTCCTCTTCTTCATGCTGAACAAAAGAAGTCTTAAAATATGTATCAGATTATTAATTCACAGGGTTTTTATAAACTTATAATTCTTTCTGTGAGGTCTTAAGATAACAATTGCTGAAATCTATCAGAGACCAAAGGTGAAAATATGTCCATTTTTTGGGAATGTGGTCAATATTTTTTTAGGGGCAATTTTATATTGCTGAATCAGTGGAGTATAAGTAAGCCAAAGGAATGTTATTATTGAAGCAAGAATACAGAAAAAAATATAAACCATTTAAAATAACAAGAGCTGAGTCATTGAAGTTTGCAAGACTTCATTTCAAACTCTTTACTTTTCCTTCCTTTATAAATTAAAAAAGAACAAACTGTAATAAAAGCCAAAATCAAACTACTTCTATTTTATAAAAATAATCCTCTTATATTGACCCAAGCTGAATTATTTCTGAATATCTTGTTTCATAACAGACTTCATATATAGTTACATTTTTATGATCTAAGGCAAAAAAACGATCAAAGAAATTACCTGTGTGATGGGAACTCAGTTACAGCCAGTTCTACTGCTTACCTGTTTCTCCACCCGGACAAGCTCTCAATCAGCCTCAAATTAAAAGTTTTCTCTCACTACACCCCACTAGACAACATTCACAATATTCCAGCTCTGGGTAAAGAGTTAATGCTTCCTGGAGGCAGGTCTTCAAGGTTCCCCTTTAGAGTCCATGGCCACCATTTCTTACTCTGCCAGAAGACACAAGTATTTAAACGTTGCTTCAATTCTCTGAGAACACAGTAATGGTAAGTGTGTTTCTTGTGAGGTAAGTATCAATATCTAAATGTTTTGCCTAGTCATTTTCTTCATGGAAACTTGATCCAGTTCAGGTTCCAACACAGAAAACCTACATCAGAAGTGGCTGCAATAGGAAGTGGATGATGTTCTCTCTTTCAGTTAAACCATTGAATGAATGTATAGAGTGAGAAGCAGAAAAGAGAGAAATGATCCTGTTGCTAGTCATCCTTTTCTCCTAAAGGCATTTGTGACACGGACACATTCTATGCACCTTGAGGTCTAATGGTAGTACATGGATGCGAGTTAGAGGCAGCTACTGTCTTGCATGTTAAACAAAGATTTGTTTAACAAAGCTGTGTTCATTCCTTTTTGTAGATATTTTCAGTAATAAGTGAAAATAACACAGTTGCAGTAAATAGTGTAAGGTGCTGCTCCAGCTGTTTAGTATGTGTTGGTTTTGTTCAGGTCCATGTTCTTAACTGACCTGCAGTGCACCTGGCTGTTGCTTGCTTGATTAACCATGCTTATTATGCAAATGAGAAGCATGGCTGAGAAAAGCTGGAAAAATCAGAATACAGGAAAATACAAAATACCATAGAAAAAACAACACAGAAACAAAGTGGTTCTCCAGAATCTGGCAATTCCAAACCAAGAGGTTGACTGCAATTAGAAGCAAAAGTACCAGAACTTGGGCATCCCTGTGGACACCAAGTTGAACATAAGTCAGCAACTTACCCTTGCCACAAAGAAGGCTGAACATATCCTGGGTTGTATTAGGCAGAATATTGCCAGCAGGTTGAGGGAGATGATCCTTTCCCTCTATTCAGCACTGGTGAGGCCACACCTTGATTATTGTGTT
>VZTG01009792.1:3119602-3222205 GCA_013397845.1 Melanocharis versteri | reverse complement strand
TTTTTTTTTTTTTTTAGGAAAGCGTGAGCTATTCCTTACAATATTCCATTTTGGCTAAGTTGCCATGATCCTTCAAGATGTTAGGACAGTGATGAATCTAGTTCTCTGTTGTCTCTTTATTCACGCCCCTACAGGAAAAAAAAAAAACAACAAGCAAATCCAAACAAAACAAACCAAGCAACCAAAAAAACCTCCACAAACCTAAATTCTAAATTATCATAAATCATATCAAAACAAAACAGTCAAGACTTAATTATGAAGATCAGCAAGTCTACCAGTTAACATTGATCTATCACAGCTATCATTTCATGAGAGTAAAATGAATTTTCACTGTATAAAGTGTGGAATTATTAGCACAGTCTTTCCTATTCTAGAGCAAATAAAAATAATTGCATTAATTAAAGTAAAACTTTGCCAAATAATTTTTCTTCCAATACAACAGTAGCATGTTAGTGGAAAAGAAAAACGTACAGGGTTGTGTTTAGGTGGGATGTGTTTTGCCCCCTCAAGCAAAAACTGAAATAAGTTTATTTCACTGAAAGTGATTTAAGATGGATGTTAGTCCATTACCTGCTTTGTATCTTAGAATAAGTGGCTCACTACACACACAGAATATGCCTTCATCATTTTCTTAATAACTAACTAATGGCATAATCAAAACAGTTACCATCTCTCTCATTAATTCTGTCTGAATATTTATGTCTTAGTCACTAGTGCTTGATTTCTGTTTACTGTTTCAAGCATATGTAGAACCATAAAATCATAGAGTCATTGAATCATAGAACGGTTTGGGTTGGAAGGAACCTTGAAGATTATCTTGCTCGAGCTTCCCTGCCACGGGCAGGGACACCTTTCACTAGACCAGGTTGCTCCAAGCCCCATCCAACCTGGCCTTGAAGACTGACAGGAATGGGGCATCCACAGCTTCTCTTGGCAACCTCAGAGCCACCATTAGATGACCAGGATTTTAGTTTGCTAAAACATAGCAAACATAGACTAGGTGCCAGACAGGGAGACAGCCTTCAAGTCAAATAGATACAATCTAGATAATTCCTGCTCTCAGAGGCACACCCTGCTTTTAATTTTAGTGGTGAAAATGAGGAAAAAAGTGGGCCAACTCATTCATTTTGGTTTTGGTTTGGGATGTGAGACTTAGGCGAGTTCTCTGCTGTTCAAATCAGAAGTGAGTTAATCTAGGTAACATCCTGAATCTTCAGCTATACTCCTGTCCATTCATGATATGCACATACGTGACTGGGCCAAAATGATCATCAATAAAATGAGTAAATTCCTTTTCTGCGTATATAGTCGGCAGATTGATATGATGGACAGTTTATTTATTACACACTTATAAAATAATCCAGGGAAAATCTAATTTCTTGTATTGTCCTCCACATTTGTCCTCATGCTTTTGGAGCACTGCATTAGGGTTTGGATTTTTTACCTCTTCAAGGATGTTTTATCACTGTAGACAGACAAAACTGATAAAAAACATCTCTGAGCATGCTGTGTCTCAGTTTCTGGATCATATTTCCAGAGCCAGTTCTCCCCTGCTGTCAGGGGAAAGCAGCAGAGGAGTTTTACTCCTGTAGCTCTTCTGCCTCAGCTCATCTTCTAGTGAGTTAGATTCAGCTGTTGAATAAATTGGATCTTCTGCTGCTACAGACTGTGACTTTTTGTCTGTGCAGAGCCACAGATTTATTCTACCATCCTTGTTTGGGGGACTGTAGCTCTGGGCAGAGAGAGGTACAGGCACCTTGTGGCAGGTGCTTGTGAACCACCTCAGCGAGCTCAGCTGTCCAAAAATTGAGTTCTTTCATTTTTTGAGCCACTTCAGCAAATTGCAGTGCCTTAAGGCAGAACTCCAAGACTGAAGCTGCTGCTGGGGAACCCACCACGGACGATCCCCAGACAGGTCAATGTAAGCTTTGCTTTACCAAGGTGTGGAGGCAACACAGCTCTTCCAGTACATCCACGCAGTAATGACAAAATGAGGGTTATGTCATTCTCAAATGAAAAGGCTCTATGTGGACCCTACAACTAAATCTACAGCCAGAAGGAACTAAACTCCTCAGCAATGACAGAAACAGCCAACTCTTATTTTCAGGTAGGAAACAAATGGCAACAAATTCTATATGCCGTGTGTGCAACTGCGATGTTCATTTATTATTAAAAAATCTATTTTAACACCGTTTACATCCTACTATAGCCCTCATAAACCAAGAAGAATGGAGAGGTTATTCAGACAGACACTAAATAAAGGTGTATAAGACATACAGCATCTCCACTGTTCCTTAACTCCACCATTGAGACCAACAATCCTCATGACCTAGCGATTATTTTAGCTTAACTATGAAATCTGGTGTTGGCTTTCTCTCCAAAAGCAACAGAGATTAAACATAAATGTCATAACAGTTGCTCAGAGGAAGAAGCCATCTCACATGCAGATTTACAAATCTATCAATGTTTCATAGGTAATATCATAAACAGGAAGCTAATTAATGGCCACTCAGCAGAGTTCTTTTGGATTGTTCCCATGACATTTAAGAGAAATGCAGCTCTTGAACTGGGATTCTTGAATCTGTCAAACACCGTCAACAGATTTTTTTATTTTAAGCTTAACAATGACCACACTTTTAACCTTGACCTGACTCTTGCCAGCACAAGAAACAGGGGGCTAAGACACACCACTATACTGAGTCTCTTACAGCGCCTTGCCATAACACTGCTGTGTGGCATTGTGATAGTGAGAATGGGGAAACCAAGCTGGAAGGTGAACAAATCTTTACAACTGCAGGTGAAACAAGCACATTTTATTAGACCATTCCCAATTTTATCACTAAAGATATTGCTCTTGTTGCAGTGTCCTCTGCCTTTTTAACAGTTTGTCCAGTATAGACCATATATGTATTTATATGCTCTGACAAATAGGCCAAGTTAGCATTGCACCATCCAGCTTTTAGGGGCCACTTTTATATAGAAATAAAATAAATCTTATCAAACAGCAGTATCTGCTTGGGGGAACATGATTTAGCTTGTCAAAGGGAGCTTGGAAAGCTATCCGAGAAAAAAGATTTTAAATAGTTATGCCAGTATAACTACCATGCAAAACTGTTTCTCATTAGATTTTCATGTTTAGTATAAAGGTGTCTTATGATAGTATAAAATATCCATCTTCCTAGACAAAAATATCTGTACAACAAAGAGTGTTTTCCTAATAAATGTAATGAAAACCCATTTGATGGTGATTTGTATTGCTTTTTCATCATTGGATTAGCTGAAGTTAAGACTGGATTAGACTTTCAGTTAAGACTTATATTGTTTCTTTAAATAAATTGTATGAGGAGAGGGTCAATACAACATACAAGGATTTACAAAGTTGGTATTTGGTTTCACTTCAGTTTGAAGCAACACCTTCTCACCTCTGCCACATTTGTAATGAAAAATTAAAACCAGCAGACCACAGCTCCAGGTTACTCCAGACATAGAGGTTCTGGGTAAGCAGCTGAACTCCAAACCTAGACATTCAGAAACGTCTATGTCCATGATTTCTGACTCAATATGACAGAGAAGTGATAGCCCAAAGACCCGACATGTTTTTGTCTGGTGAATTGTGGAAGACCTGAGCCTGACGATTTGAAAGTTGCGTCTTTGTCTATCTGGAGGATTGATAAAATTGGGTTATACAATTTTGCAAAAAACCAAACATTACAAATGGAACCCACAACACTGATAGCATTCAGCCAGAACAACACCTAATGACACCCAGAGATTCAACAATACTAAAATATCACCACATAGTATTTAATGAATTAAAGTCCTTCAGTGAAAATATTAAGTCAGTGAATTTTCCTGTGAGTATCTCTGTCCCCAAGTCACTGATGTCCTCTAAAAAATAAATAAAATAAAATAAAATAAAATAAAATAAAATAAAATAAAANAACAAAAAATAAAATAAAATAAAATAAAATAAAATAAAATAAAATAAAATAAAATAAAATAAAATAAAATAAAATAAAATAGAGGGAGAGAGAGAAGCGGTTTGGATCATTCATGGATTTCAAAGCAGATACGAACCAAAAGCGAAAACCTTCTGAAGTCAGGTTGCTGGTAGGAAGGTAATGATTCATACTGCTTCTATTATAGCTAGGGAAAAATGAACCTATCTGGATACGAAACAGAAATAAAACATCAAGACATGCAGGTTCTACCAGTGAACTATTAAATTGAAGTTTAAAAGTTGGCAACGCAGCAAGTAAAAATCTGGAATTGTTAGATCTGCTGCCTGACTCTGAAACCAAATCATTTTGGCTTAAAGAAAAAAAAAAAAAAAAGAAAAAAAAGAAAGCGAGAAGGGGAGAAACAGGAGGGGTTGAAGAGGGAGAGACATTTTAGCTGAACCACCTTCAAATTCATCTGCATTTATCCAGATGAAACCGCAAAACCTTTTGAGGTCCATTAATTGTTACCCTGCTGCTCAAGCTCCCCCGTGTCATCCAGCAGAGATTTTAACCTTAGTAAGTATTGGATAATGAGTGCTTATATGGCACAAAAGAACTACAGTGCACACAAAAAATAATGATTCTGTCAGTTATGAAAAAGTATTTAGTACCATAAAGTGATTTTTCCAGTGTTGCAGTCAACTGCCTTCAATGTCTGTTGTCTCCAAGGCTGAGTGAATCACCTTTTAAATATATATAAAGATCTCCTGTGAAATCACTTTGTCAGTAGCTCAGCTGCACAAGGTAGAGATAACCTATATCAAAAATTCCTGACAGGGACTGTGCTTCCTTACCAGTTCTTTGAAACCTTCCCACTCTGTGACCTCAGGCTCCAATGAGTCACTGTAAAAAAGTCAAGCTGCTGTATGTAGGTAATGAATGCACAGATTCATACTGCTGCTATTACAGCTACGAAAAAAATGAACACTTCTGAAAACGAAAATCTGCGGAGTTTATATTTGGAAAAAGAAATGTAACAAAATCTCACTGATTTCACAGTGTGCATCTATACTGTCAGATGGGTTCAGCACCTCTTTCACTCCATGACACCAATCTCCAAGTCATCTGCACTGCATATATGTTGCAAACCAAGTTCTCTTCTTAGCAAAAAGAGCCAGAAGAGATTCTTGCTCAGGAAGTTGCATTGCACAAGCAGGATGGATAAGGTGAGCCTTGCCTACTGCATGAGGCTCTACATTTGAGTGGGACAGACACGTGCTTGCTTGTCTGCAGAAACAAAGCCATGGTGAGTGTACTTGTGCTGGAATTCAGCATTAAGAAGAAAGGTTCTTTCCTTTCCACTCTAATTGGTCTTTGTGGCATCATTCCATTATAACAGATACATGGAATTGCTCTTTCTACCAAGGCCTAGCATGGAGTTTTGCCAAGACACACTGTGGCCAGCTAGAGGAAGGGGTAAAATGAGGTAGTCTCCTATTGCCTTCCTTTTTTTTTTCTTTTCCAATATAAAACCTTTGCAGCATAGATTGTAGACTAAATGTAGTCTTAGGTGCCAAACAGCACCTGGCATTCATTGCAATGCATATGCTCTTATAGAAATTCAGCCTACTATACAATTCATTATATAGTGTTTCATTTCAAAAATCTCTAGAACCAGGAGAAATTTGGATTAGAAATTATCTCTTCCACTCCAGTGTTTTTTATAGGTTTTCATAAGGAGAAAAAGTTGCAGATGCATTTCTTAAAATTCAGCCAGTGGCCAAATTGCAGGATGGCATAAGTGAGAGCTGAATGAGTTCTCTATCTTACTAGATCAATTTGAGCCCATACTCACCTTGCCCAATAACGTCTACCAAAAGGCCTTAAGTCAGGAGCACAATCTCCCTGAACTTTCCCTTTAGTTTGTCTAGAAGAACAAACACTCCAGGGAATGATTCACTCCCTACAATTCACTATAAGTGATCAGTTTGAGGACCAGCTGTCTGAATTCAGCAGCTGCATAGAAGGGACATGGCCCACGAGGCAGCAGCGTGGCTCTCTGGAGGTGTTTTCAGTGTCTTACAAGTGCTTTACTTGGCTTCTTCTCCTATGAGTAAGGTTGAGGACACGCATCCATGTTGCTCCCTCACACTACTTTTGAGCAGATGCCCACATCCAGACCTAGCTGTGCTGAAAGCCATTGCTGTTCCCCCCCGCCTACCTATCTCCTGCAAATGCACAGCTTGCTGAGAGTTGTGCAAATTCACCCCAGGAGCACGTGAAACAAACCCCGTGTTCCTTGTGTGCCACTTCTTTTGTCTAATTAATACTCCATATAGTCTCTCAAGGAGGGAACAAGAAATCAGGAGAGACGTATCTTTTTATAAATACTCCACGGAACTTCAGAAATGGTCCCATCTTCTAATGAAAATCGTTATTGTTTGTATACATTTAGATAGGTACTTACACACATGCATAAATTTGTAGTACCAGTCACACCTTGGAAATGCACAAATACAAGGATTAGCAGTTAATTGCAGGTCCATCTGGTCTCTGTGGGTTGTTAGCAGAGTAGCTGGTTTTACAGTTGCAAACTCAGGAGCTCGAATTCAAATCCAGCTTGTGTGCTGTGGATCGCACTCCAGCCTGTCGTCCTTTACTGCTCTCAGCCTGAGGGCCATCCTCTACCTCCAGGGCTATTTATGAAGCATAACTCTCAAGTTTTGGGATGTGGCTTTCCTACCTTTTATTTTTCCAGGCATGTGTGTAGGATTTATTGTTCTTTTACATCCGTTTAATATGAAAATTGCATACAACACACAAGGACATGTAATTTATGTATTACTATATTTTATGACAGAACTTGTACTCAATCAGATGAAATGGAGGGTGTGAAAAAGTTTATTCTAAAGTCCTGAATATATATAGGGTACACATGCCACATGTAATTATCAGGACAACTGGCCAAAGTAGGATAAAGACTGTTTTGCCATTTGACAAACTGGGAATTTTTACTTAAAATGCATGAGAATTGTGTGAATAACTTACAATTTTTTCTAATAAATTAGGCTTTGTGGTAGTCTGTTTTTCTGAGACATAGATTGCCCCCGATAGAAAATAGTTGACAATATTTCTGACAAAATTCAGTAAAAACCATAGCAAGTAATATCAAAAACAATGAAGCTACTTCCTATTGCGTATATTCCCCATAGCAATTGATCCTCTGAGTGGTCTGGATGACATGGCCCTCAAAACCTGAAAATTGTATCAAACTAATTCCTAACAGAGGTTTTATTGATATTCCAACCATTAAAATAGGCAAGGACACAAACAGGTCAATTTGAGGGCATGCATTCCTTTAAGACTCATAATTTCCTAGGAGTTTTAGGGCCAGCCCATAATTCCTTCCTGCTGTTTTGTAAATTGACAGATCAGAGTGTGACCTGACTGCTTTTTAATAAAAAGTTATAGTTATTTCCTTGCTGTTCTGTAACCAGCTTCTAAGGTTCTGGACAACAAAGACAGGGGATGAGATGTCTGAACCCATAACTTCCTGTCAAACTGCTTAGACTTGTGTTTGTAATTCCACTGACATTGCTATGCCAGATTATCACATCTGTCAAAGAATATTGATTTGCATGAACACAGCATTTTAATTTCCAGGAATACAGTCCTGGGGAAGGGAGAGCAACAGGCAAGAGCTTGTTTTGTTAGTGTATTTTCTCCAGTGCAATGCAAGCAGGTCTGCTTGTTTTGTTCTGAGACCAGCCATTTCCATTCTTCTGGCCTTGTATTTTTGTTTAATTTGACCAATGTGTTTTGCCAAACAATGAGGTTTAACTTTTTGCCTTCAATGCTGTTATTGACTTGAGATCAGTATAAAACATTTCTGTCTTTTCCTTATATTTTGCAATCCTTACACAAGTTGTGTATTTTTCCTGTTAATCCCTTTGGAATTACTTTTACATACCCCTTTGGAATTACTTTTACATATCCCTTCGGAATTATTTTTTCAAAAGTCCTGCATAATATTTAAATACAATTCAGACTGAAACATGGCCTTGAAACATCTTGTCCCAGCAATACTGTTAGATCTATTCTCTGTGTAAGATGCTGTCTTCAACTATTTCAGTTCACTTTTCAGCTTAGAAAGGTGAACATTTTCTTACTTGAGAAGGCAGGTAGATGCTTCAGCTCTTGAACTGACTACAGCATGCTTTAGCCAAATCATATAGAGTGTGAATTTTAAAAGAAAATCTGTCTGTTTTGTCTTCAATTAAGAAAATATTTACAGTGAGTGTAAAAGTGATCCCTGTGTGTTTGTGAAAGGCACAGAGAGTCCTAGCAGCAAAATTAGAGCTCTGTAGTCTCTTCTAGATATTCTTGAAGCACAGAAATTAATTAACATTTTTCTGACCAGCATACAGCCTCATTAATCTTGGGTGGCAGTAGATATAATAAGCATAGAAAAATGATCTGGTATCAACCATAACTCAAAAAACTTCCATCCTTTCAGAATGAAGAGCATTCCCGTTTTAACTCTACAGCTCTGCTTAAAAAGTAACGTGCCATTTTTACTAACCAATGTGGTTTTTTCATTCCAATTCTACTTATTCTACAATCTTCAGAAAAATATATACATTCAAGATTCAAATTTAGAAAGATGGATAGCTTCTGAAGTTCTGTTGACAGTTTTCCCTACAACCAGAGGGCATCTTGTAGTCTTCTTTAATTATTTGGGATTTCCATCTGATTGAACCCTGCCTTTTTCTCACTTACACTGGATTTTCTTTTCTTAATAGTGAAGAGGAAAGTAAATATATATTTTTCAACCTATTGCTTTCCACATTTTGTTGTACCCAGATTAATTCCATGTGATTCCACTTCCAAAACTTAAAAGAAAGATCTGTGTAAAGTGTCTAGCCACCTAAAGTTCACATCATAGTCAGAGGAAGTAGGAGAGAGCAGGAGATTCTCAAATCTGACCTTACGTGATTCTACAGATTAAGAAAGCCTTTTACAGAGAGAAGACACCTGCACTCCATTTAGGCTTTGATCATTTGTCTAAATTTAGACTGATTCAGTACTAAAAACTGAACTCCATCCATTTACTTTCAGGTGTTTGATATGATTTTGTTCCTTTCATTGCATTGACTTGCAATTTAAATCCATATATTTTCCGTATTCATTCAAATTTACAGTGCATTTACCTCACTTGGTGCCAGTGTCGATTTTTGCTGGGAAGCGGTCTTCAGAACTGACAATTTTTACCATTATCTTCTTTGTTTAAGCTGTTCTTCTCCTGTTGGCACCTAAAAACTCTTACATAATGAGATAATTCACCAAAGTACTTTCTGGAGTTTTCCATCTCCTGTGAACTACCATTATGCTCTTAATTGTGAACTGTTCCACATGTCTTCATGCCTGAGGTATCCATCCTTGCAGTGCTTCAGACCTTCCATCACCTCAAACATGTGCAAACACCATTGCTCAGAGGCTTTAGCAGACAATTACTTTGGCCTGGAAAAAATTACTTTGTCAATGGTGAGTTCTGAATCTTTTAGTAGCCTCTTTTTGAGTGCTTTGTCCCAGATGGTCTCATAATTCCGTCAGATGTTAAGGACCAAGTTAAACCCAAAACTGAAAGATATCTTCATATAGCTTGAAATTGTACAAATTTCTCCACAATTCTTGCAAACCTCTTTTTTCTGTGTCTGTCTAACAATCGTTCTGATGATTCATTTTTATGTGAAGTGTGAAGTACTCGAATTTTTTACTTCACTTTCAGAGTTGGCCTCTCTGCTTGAGTTACTGAAAACCATTTAAAAATCAAGTAGTTCAAAACCACCTACTGTCAGAAACCAGGCTGCCTTCTGTCTTCCCTTTCAGTTGCTGCCCATTCCTTGTAGCTCCTTTTAAACTTCCTCCAGTTGTTCTCCATGTTTTCCAAGGGATTTAACTCTGCTGGGGTCTTGAACAGCTCCTTTCTTCTATTCAAGACATAGCTCAGTTGATTTTATTCGTGTTCTAGTGTTTGGCTCAGCAGCTGCAGAGAACAGGGAGATGGCAGAGACCAGCTCCACTTCACGAAAGTGCTCTTAAAAGGCAGAAAAATTAAGTTATCCTTCCTTCACAACTTGTCATTTTCTTCCTATTGTCACAGACAAACACATCTTAAACGCGGAGTTTCCCGAGAAGTGAAGGGGTAGCAAGAGACAGGATGTAGAGAAGATGAGATGAGAAGTTCAGAGGAGAACCCAAAACTGCTGTGGCCTACTGAAAAATGTCAGACTTCTTACAAAGAGAATCAAACACATACTGATGAGCCTAAATAACAAACACTGCCTTTGCCTTTGTATTCTTCCTCTTGTGTCTTCCTAGCCGACTGGGCAATAAATATCCTTTGAGGCAGAAAAGAGCAATGGCTTCTCAAGGGAACTGGCAACCTGAGCTGGAACTGTTGCTCTATTCAGATTTGTTCTGCCACCTTAGAAGGCCAGCACTAGAGGAAATGGACATATCTCAAAGGGAGGAAATGGTATCGTTTTTAGCAAAAGTATAAAAATAAGTTGGTGATGCTATTCTCAGCTTCACCTTTTTATTCTTCTGAGAGTCTAGAGATAGCTTCATTATCTATATAAAAGCAACTCCACTCAACTGAAAAATTTTCGCTTCTTAACATTTGGTTTTGTACAATACTGGCATAGAACCAGAATATTCTGAAGTTCTTCTATGAGGGAAAAAAAAAAAAAAAACAAACCAAGAGGCAAATAGAGAGGGAATACAGCCAACAGCCCAGATAACTAGGTCACTTAGAAGGGATAGGAACTGTCTTTGCATGACTTTGTATGTTTCTCTCTGTATAAAAAACTAAACATTCAGTGCATGACAGAAGTGTGGATTTGATATCTATGGCCTGATACGAAGTGCCATGGCTAGGCTACAAGACAGAAATGGAAAAGCCCCTTTTCTTAATTATATAGATCAGAGATTTGATCTCTCCACAAGATCCAACTAAATCTTGTAGTTACTGGCATATGGTTGTCCTGTAATGAAGGTCACACTTTTTGTGTCCTCAAAAATCCTTCCCTGATGCCAAAAAAATTTATATACATTACCTAGAAGACACTAGAACACTTTGAAAACATTTTTTTTCTCTAGAGGTGTTGCATATAGGCTCTTCATTGAAAAATTTGTAATGAGTTTTGGAAAAAGCTGGGATTTATGTGCAGGTAACTGATGAAAAAGGACAAATGTTTCCTGAGAGGAACATTTTTGCAATGAGTATATTTTCTTCAAATGTAAATTTAATAAAAGTTAATCACCTTCAACAAAATTAGAAAACTAAAAATATTTTAGTAAAATGGATTTATTTTTTAATTGAGATTTGTGAAAAAGTATTTGCAATATTTCACCGAGAAATATTTCTTTAAGTTTAATAGTAAGCTTTCCATCTATTATTCTATTTACAACATATACAGGACTTGTATCTGAAAGTTTGCTAGTTTTTCTCACTGATGGCAATACTTCACCACTACAGTATTTCTGTTGTGTGCTGACATTGTAGGATGGAAATAACACTAGGTAGGCATTGGCAAAAATGGAGCTATGCAGGTATAATCAAGCTGCCATAAACAGAGGAAACTTTTTTGTGTACAAAACATTTTTTAAAGGGCCATTTGAAAGGAGATTAGATTTGCTTGCAAGGACACTCACTACAGAGGGTTCAGTGCTTGNGGAGATTAGATTTGCTTGCAAGGAATTGGCACTTAAAATCACTACAGAGGATTCACTCTTTATCACAGTGCAGGGCTGAGTTCCATGCAAACACCTGACCCGTGTGCTTCGGACTCCAGCGCATCACAGTAGCCTGTGGTTGTTTTATTGGGAAAGAAGGAGTGATGAAACAAACTGGGCATTTCAGTCTCTGCTCTACCTCAACTTAAAACACAAGATGCTGTGAGTGTTGCTCTGTTGTATGTTGATCAATGCGATTGCACCTTTGAAGCTGGCTCTACATCACGCAGCAAAGATATCTTTGATTAATCCCCTCCTGGTTAGTTTAAGTGATAGAAAGCCCCCTGAGGACTTAAACTTGCTCTCCTTCCTTTCAGAGATCAGAGACAAATAGTTTCTTCCTGTGTTATTCTTTTCTTGTGTAAAGAGGATTTGTACGAGGAAATCCCTGGTGTAAACAGTATTGAAAAATTGTTCTAAAGGATTAAAGCTTCTCTAAAGATCTGACCCAGGGAGTGTGTCTTCCAGCAGCTGCTCTCATGTAGAGAGGTTTGGGCTTCAAGTAATGAGGCAGTGCACTAGACATAACGTTTTAAGAAGATGTGAAAGACAGAAGCATCACCCCATTCTATTTATTAGAATAAATAATAACCACAATCCTTGCTGCTTAAAGTGAGGTAATTTTGCGCAATAAATTATACATTCAAGAGCACACTAGTGGAGCATCCATTTTTGCCTCTTTCTATGCCTTACGAAAAAAAACAGGTGAGTACTAAGGAAATAGGATAAAGATGAAATCCTACAGCTCCTCTGAATTCTCCAACTTCTCCTGTACTGTTACTTTAAGGACGAAAAGGACACTTTTTTCCCCAAAATCAGGATGTTGTCTGGTGTCGTTTCTAATTCAGTAAGGAGAAATGATTGTATGACTGTCAGAAAAGTCTCTACAGCTCACTAACCTCTCAACAACTTTATCCGATATTAATTTCTCTTCTCTTTAGACACTGCCAGAAAGGCCAACTTTTGCACCTGAAGTAGAACTTTAGTCAGGAGTTAATGCTTAGAGTATCCTTCAAACTCATTGGCTTTCTCTTACTGAATGGACATTTATTTGGTTTTCAGTTAGACTGAAGTTTTTCTATTTACCCTCAGCAAAAGGTAGAACCATTCCATTTCATGGGTAGAATTCTATAAACATCCTGCCCATTATTTAGTTTTGGAAATATAGAAGCCAATGGAGCCATAGAACTATGAGGTCACATTTGCTCAGAGCAAAATCTGTGTCAAAGATTTCAGTCTGCCTATAGTTATTTTCTTACAGCAGGGAGACTACAGAGGAAAGGGAGATGTAGACTGAATGCCAAAAACACACTATAAAGAATTCTTGTTCCACAAAACAACTCAGAAACGAGACATAAAAGGAGAAGTAAAACAGTTGATTCTTCTCTGTATAAATTGTGGCTCTGGAAAAAACTACTGCTTGCATGCATGAATATACACACTGAGATCAAACTAAAACTGCCTGAAAAATTCAATTCTTATTTTTTTAGAGTTTCCTAAATCTTGACTGGGCAATTTGGATGCTCTTTATCAGTACTTATTTGTTTACGTGTGAATGGGAAATTATTCTCATTTTTCCCCCCAAAAAATCTGTGTGTGAAATATTTAAGATGACTTGAATCGAAAGTGATGTAGTTTTTAAGTTTACCACCATCTGTCATGAAAGTCAGTGGAAGAATAAATAACATCAGTTATCATTTTAATGGACTACCGCTTTAGTCGGTTTTAGTCCCAAAGTCACAGAAAGAAATCCAGATATTTGGGTGCACATTTGCCCCAGCTCCAGGGAGTGTGGCCTGGGTCACAGACCACCTGTCCCTCTCCTGGCATCATCCACTTCCCATCTCTATACACTGGATCCTTACCCTCATGCCTTCCAACTTCCCTTTCCCCTTGCATGGTCCCACCCCTCTGCCACTCTCTGAGCTCTCACATGGATATCCTATTTGAATGCAATGTAGCAAACTGATAAATTCTTAAAGACGGCACTGAAAGAATTAATTCCACCTCTCTACCCTTCCCATTTATCTTAGTCTGGTCTAATATCTTGCCAGACTTGGAGCCTGAATCTGCCTCGAAGCAGTCCTGGTTGCAGCCTGCCCATGCACCTTTGGAATCTCCAGCACTCGTGCTCCTTATACAGGTTTTGTATCCTTGTCTCTCCAGCCTCCTTCCCATGGAGCAGCTGTTGTTTCACAACTCTTCTCCCAGCCCATTCACACCTTTTGTTCTCCCTGCTGACCACATTGTCTCCATTTCCATTCTATACCCTACTCTCACTGCTGGCTGGGAGCAGAAGTGACTTGCTGCTGGGTACAAGGGGCTGCCAGGCTTCTGCCCTGAGGTGAGCACTGAATCAGTCCAGCATGGTGAACCAGAGGTGGCTGCACTATATTAATACAGAGGAATGCAAAAAAGAAGTTCTTTAGTAGACGCTGAGGTGAAACCAAGTAGGTTAGACAGGACCTTTAGTTAATAAAAATCAGCATAATTCCTTTTTTTATATTTGCAAACTTCCCATCTTTGTGTATGAAATGAGAACATTGCTAACACAGCCCCCATTTCATCAGGGCACTTAAGCATATATTAATCATCTGTATTTGTTCAGCAAAGTATTAAGCAGATGTTTTACTTTAATTCTCACAGAGGTCAGCATATAAGAGCATATTTAAATGCTTACCATAATAGAATTAGGATGAAGCATCTGGGCCTAAGAATAAAAGCACTCTGCTGCACAAAAAGTAAAAGAAATCTGAAAAGATAAAAATATCAGATTCATTCTTCTTTTACACAACACCAGCATATCAGGCACATCATCCAACTTCGGTGCACTTCCGTAAATTTGGTGCCTTCCATAAATTTATTTTCTTAGATGCATTTCTTGGTCAGGTAAAATTGTCCATATAAAGATTTCAGTTGCTTTACCAATCTGTACTTCCCCTCCCGCCCTTTTCTTTTTGCCATGCTTAATATATGATCAAGAGAAAATGAAAAGGAGAGGACTAAGGATAGCATTCACAGATTTTCCAGTCACTGCTGAAATAACTCCCTGAAGATGATGTGCTATGCTTCCTTTCCATTTTTAGTTGACAATCCTCAAAAGCACATCAGATGAGTGACCTCTTTTGTCCTACCCTTGTCCTCAAACATTAATTAGTTTATGCTTTGTGACTGACTCCTGCTGACTAGTATCTCTGAAGTTAATCATGTCACTAGGGACATTTGTGTAAGCTTAGGTTCTGTGTAATAACACTAATTATAAAAGGAGATGTAAGGTTATTTGGCTACAGAAGTGTGTTTTTTCATGAGGTTACAGAAAAACAAGAACTATTTGCAGATATCACTGGTGAGAGGACCCAGTCAAATATGAACTGGCTTTGTGTTGCTCGCCAGTTCCTTAACACCTCAATTTGTTTTCACTCTCCTTTCCCTCATCTATGGTAATGTCCTATGGCAATGGAATTAGTCATTGTTGGGGGACAAAGAGCAAGGCTTTAGTGCAAATTTCTGCAGAAAAGCTTAGTGTAAGGGAGAAGGTGAGATGGAGGACAGGTTTCTTGAGGTAATTTTTATAGGAATAGATGAATGTATGTACCTTTTTTTATTTATCCTTTGATAGTGCCATCACATCACTATGAGTATGCTCAGTCCTACTCTTTCAAGTGAAATTATACTCTGAAAACTCCTGAAAATGTAGTTTTGTATGTGGATTTTGTTTTGAAATGGAGAGTTTTGGCTTTTAAAATGTTGGTTTCCATTGCCCTGACCCTGAAAGGCAGAGTGAGGTCACCTTTTGCCAAAAAGCTGCAATTTTGACCAGTAAAAGTGGTGGGAGTTCTTACAAAGTTAACACTGCTTGTTCCAGCAGTAAATCACTGTGTTTGTCCCTGTTCTCCGGCTCTGAAGGGATCCTCATTTAGGACAGTGGTACAAATACAGATAAACTGAGAAGCAGTTTGAAACTTTTTCTATGACATTCATTACATTATTTTCACTTCGTGCCTACAGGAAGAAGCTAAAAAACAAAATTACTAGAAAGAAAAAGTATTAACCACTAGTATGAAAGGAGAAATGGCATAAAATTTTACCAGTGCCCAGTGGATTTAAACTAGAAATTGTGTTGTTTGTAGTTAAGTAAAAGGGATAAAATTAACTCACGTACAAGCTGAAATTATGCCTAAAATTAATGGATGGGTCTATCATATCTCAGATAGGATGGGTTAGGACAGGACAGGACAGGACAGGACAGGACAGGATGTCTGCATTTTATGTTACATAATATGCCACTGGGAGCACGAAAGTGCCAGAAAATACATCCTGACTATAAAAAGATTGCCAAGAAGGATAAAGATACCTATTGAAACCAGAATAATTCTGACCCTCGTAGAACACCTCCTGCAGTACATGTGGATAACAGAACAGCTGTTTCAATAACTAACACTCCCAACAAATGACAGCTTGAAGACTTATGCCAACGTCAATCATTTCTCCTGATGCTAAAGCATTCCCTCTGATGCTAGATCTTAAGTGCAAATGAGATAACCTCATTTATCCTGCCCTTTCAAGAACAGGAAACAAAATGTCTTCACTTGCAAAGCGCTGGTGGCGCGATCCAAGCCCAGCAGAGACCCTTTTGCAGAATGGCAGCCAGTGACAGGCTGCGAGACTGAAGTGTTCTTCAAAGTTTCAATCACCCAAGGTGAGAAATGACAGCATTTCATCCATATGTTCTCATTGCACACATTTTAAAGGGGCAGTTAAGCAATTTAAATCAGGGACTGTGCTGATCACATAATTATACCTAAATATTTTCTGAATATGTGCAGTGAAAATGTAATTTCTGCCTAGGATATTGGTCAGCTTATTACTTCCTCCAGCAATTTGTTTGAATTTAAAGCAGACTGAATTTCTGGGAAATTGTTGTGTTTCGGTATGTTGTTATTTATTCTAAGTAAAATACATAAAAAACTTTATTCCAATGTGGTCCAAAACTACCATCACAACTAGGAGTTGAATAGGCCCAGCTTCCTCAGCGTTTCCTCATAAGAGGAATGCTCCAGTCCCGTAATCATTCTCGCAACCCTTTGCTGGACCTGCTCCAGGAGCTCCACATCTCTCCTGTGCTGAGGAGCCCAGAACAGCACGCAGCACTCCAGAGTGGCCTCATCTGGGCTAAGGAAAGGGGTAGGATCACCTCCCTCAACCTCTGGCAATGCTCTTCCTAATGAACCCCTGGATACTATTGGCCTCCTTGGCCCCAGGGCACCCTGCTGGCTCATGGGGAGCTCCTTGTCCACAGAGCTGCTTTCCTGTGGGTCAGCCCCCAGCCTGTACTGGGGTTATTCTTCCCCAAGACCTTGCATTTTCTTTTGTTCAGCTTCAGATTCTCCTGTTCTTCTTTGCCCGTCTCTCAATCTCTCGAGGTCTTTCTGAAGGGCTGCCCTGCATTCCAGGGGACCACTCCAGCTTTGTGTCATTACCAAACCTGATGAGGAGGCACTTGCCCCTTCATCCAAGTCGTAGATGTAAAAGTTAATCAACACTGGACCCAATATTAAATCCTGGGGGACACCACTAGTGACAAGTCTCCACTAGACCCTGTGCCATGACCTCTCAATGCACTTCACCGTCCACTCATCCAGTTCACACTTCCTGAGCTTGTCTATAAGGATGTTGTGAGAGATGGTGTCAAAAGCATTGCAAAAACCAAGGTAGACAATATCCACTGCTTTCACCTCTTCCATCTAGGTACTAGTTTCACTATAGGAGGCAGCAAGGGTTTTTGTCACTCAGTTCTTCACTTGATCCTACGAAGCCCAAACTCAGTAACCTTTCACCAAACTGTGAGAAGGAAAAGGTAATCTCTGACATCCTGGAAATGGAAAACTCTCAGTTAGATAAAAATGAGGTTTTGAGGTGGGTTTTATCTTACTCAGCTTAAGCTATGTAAAGCCTAAGCTTCTCCATTGTCCGTGGTACAAAATGGCAATGGACAACTATCCTGAAACAAATATTCCTCAAGGTTTCTGTCTCTCTTTATTGACTATTGGGAAAGCCTGTGAAGAGCCTTGGCCCAGACACTGGTGGTTTTATGTCTAAAGCTTGGATAAATTAATTCTCTCCATGGCCATCATAATAACTGTCACAATAATCTTTAGTTATTACAATAAGTCCTTCAGCACAGGAAATATCTTAGTGGATCAGTTTTCCTGCACTTGATTAATTTCCCTTTCCTCAGTGCTGTGCCCTGTCTAGAGCACTGAGTAATCTCTAGCAACGTAAATCACTGTAAAACTTCTAATGCACCTCAGTGTTAGAAACCCTGGTATTTCAAGTTCCCTATGTTTTATATGAGATACCATATTCATCCCATTGAAAAGCAAGCTGCTTCTGCAAGGGCACTGTACTGATTCAAATAGAAATGTTCAGAAAAAAAGAAAAAGAGTGACACCAGGTATCTAATAGGTTTAAACAGAAAATTAGATTTAAAATATTCACCATACTAATAGCAATTGCTAACAGGAATTTTCCATTGGCAAGCAAGCCCGATCTACAAATATCTTTCACAGAACATCATTTATGGTAGTGTAACGACGAAGTTATTTCCACCTTAAGGTAGGAGAGTAACACTCCCCAGGGGCATTAGGGTTGTTTTGTCTCCATGTCTTCTGAGTTTTGAATTGGAATGAAAAACGGCGTTTACTCTTCTTATTCGAATAAGGAAGGCAGGAGAGGTCTGCATTTTCTTGAATAAATCCTTGCTCCTGATAAAAACAGGGGTGTGTTGTAGACCAACCAACTTGAAAAATATGTGTGAGCTGGGAGGCTGCAAACAGGGTTACAGTTAGAAGTAAGCTAAAAGAATTTGCAAAATTGTGGCCACTTGATCTGTCCCTTACAAAAAACATCAACCTCTGAGGAATTATATTTTTTAAAAATCTGATGAGACTCATGCTTTTAAAATACAATATAGCTTAATCTAAACTGCAGAGACTCTAAAGGAACTGTCCTATTTCTTACTGACTCCAGTAGAGTCAGTCCATGTGCTATGATGGCAAAAAAGTCTTTAAAAAGACAAACACCTTGAGGCAAAGGGTTCTACTAAGTCTTCATCCCCATTTACAGGATTTATTAAAATAATATAAAAAGGCAATAATAGAAACCATCATTTTAGCAAGGTGACCTTCAGAAAGGACATTTCAAAAAAAGAATCTGCAATTCTTTACACATAATACACAATGCATACGGTCTGCAGCCATCTAACTCTGAACAGACTGCACTAAAATCTTTCAGTATGTTGGTGAAAAGATTAGGTATGTTAATTGAATAATTGAAGCTTTATACACTGGTATTTATTCTAGATGAATTTATAATTTACTATTACAGAATGTTGTAACAGATTAATATCCACTTAACAGTCTCTGAACAACCCTGTATCCATTACAAGGAAACTCACTAAAAGATGGAATAATCACACCAATAGAATAAATGTACTGTTCACAGGGCAGTCTTTTTATATAAAGGAACATGTAAGGCTTCAGCAAGGACAAAAAGTCCTTGGAAGAGGCATCTGTCCGGTATTAGCCTACAGGACATATGTGGAGATGTTCTAGGTTTCTACTCAAAGCCAATTTTAGCATAAACTTCAGCAGAGTAGGGAAAAAATGGGTAGTATTGGTCCTTTGTATTGCTGAAAATCAGAAGCAAATCCTTTCAGTTTCACAGTCTATCCGAATAATGAGTGTGAATAGATAATTAAGTGAATAAAGACACAGGACATCAGTACATTTACATCAAGGTGATGTATAAGCTACTATCTAATGAATGCCTGATAGGTATACCTGAACTTAATTAACCCTTATCCTGTTCAAAATGAGAGTTTTAAGCACCTTACAGCTAGATTGCCTGTATTTGTAGCAAATTGCCAGTTATCAACATTTACCCTCCTTTTAACAAAGATTAAAATGCAAACAATGCAAGAAGTGTACTGAAGCAGAATACTAGGAGGAAGTATCTTCAATTTATTATATAAAAAAAAGAGAAAAAAGTCAAAACCTAGTGCATAATTCTACTGGATTATTAATGGTTGTACAGAAAAGCTCACCATTTTCAAAAGCAAATTTGCACACTGCAGCGCCCTAGGAACCAGGGTGGCATGCCGTGGTTTGGGCCCCCAATCAGTCTCAGTGACACAGTGGTGCAGGCACATGAACAGATTGGTATCACATATTAGGGAGAAGAAAGGACAGCACAGGGGTTCTTTTGTAGTTCGTTTACAAGGGATGAGTCCAGCACTTTGACTTACTTCGAACAGTTAAATTCTAACAACATAATGCAAATACTGTGCAGGATTAATGTTTGAGATCTGTACCCAGGTAGCTTTTCCCAGTCCAAGTGGGCAAAAATAGGCACTGCTACATTACAATTCATTTTATTTTAAAATAAATATCAAAACTAGGTCATATCTGTAACATTTATAACATGTATAATAAACAAGAAGTGTCTATGTTCCATTGACAAGAAAGGTAGGCTAAAGCTAGATCTAGAATACACATTGTAGGCATTTTTGGTTTTATTGAAATCAATTGGAACTTTGATGAGAGTTAGATATCTAAACTGTGTTTGGTTTTTTTTTCCTTCTGTCTTTGGTTACAAATGTATTTTTTTTTATTCAACACTGAAAAGAAACAGCAATTGACAGCCCGAGTACTGTGAATAAGCTTACAGCTATACTGATGAAGAATAGGGGCCATAAGAAGTACAAGTCACACTTACAGTGCATGAAGATCACAGAAAGCATCACAGAAAGCATCAGCAGGATAATCCAGAGAGCATCAAAAATGTATTTAGGATCTAGCCCCCAGTGCATTTCTGGTCTGTGCATAGGATTTACTACTGAGATGACAATTTGGGTTGCACCAGAGCAGAGCTCTGATAAAAACAAGGGTTATATTTCTAAATAAAATATATTTCTATATCTTAGAAGACAAGACTTAATCATACCGCTTTGAAATATTAGCAGCAAATGTTGGCACTACAAATAACACTGCCACTATCTAAAAGTGTCCTAAGATAAAGACTTATCACATTTCAGTGGTACTACCTACTGGTGCAGCTTTTGCTTCTGTACGCAGATATGAAGAGACAGGGGGTTAATGATCAGTATATGGTTTTTTTTAGTTTAGAAACATATTATATGAGAGATTATATATGTGACAACCATTCTGTTTTTACTTACATATATATTTGAGACCGGCACAACTTCTTTTGATAACATAAGTACAGTTTTATGAACATCCCTTCTCAGTAGAAGCAGTGAGGCAGAGACCACACCTCCTGGCAAATTTGGTGCATATAAATAGAAACATTTTGTAATTTATTTAAGATTGTATTTTTGTTCTGATATGTGGTCCAGGGATGTAGCACCTGGGAAAATACAACTCTTTTAACATAAGGCATCACATTCTGATATCTACAGGATCATGATTTTCTCCACTGAAAACATACCAGTTTTCTTCATGATACATCAAAATGTTTCAGCTGTGGAGAATGCATGAGTTGTTCAGAGTAACTTGAATAGACGAGGTACTAGACTTAGTCACACAGTGCTATTTTCACATCTCATTTCTATTATTAAACAAAATTGCAGCAGCAGTTCAAAGTTCAGACATACCTCGGTAGGAAGAAAAGAGAAAATAATAATGAAAAAGAAATACACTTTCAAAGTGCAAAAGACACAAAGCATTGATCAAGAAAATAGTGACTGAATGAGAGTAGCTGTAGCTGAAAGCCCTCTACCAGAGTAGCTAATGGCCATTTATACAGGAAAATAAAATTTCTGTATGCACACAGAGATGTCAAACACAAAAATAAATGTGAAGAAATTCTTTAAACAGCAGAATGTGACCACAAGCAAAACACTTCCATGTCTCGTCACTGTATTTTAAAAGTAAAATGACATAAATAAGGACTGAGAAGAGGACAAGCACAACAACAGACAGATTCAAAAACTCCTTTGGCAGCTCAAAATGTTTAAAGAAATTGCTAGGTAGGCTTTTAAAAGAGAGAAAACTGCGCTGAGTCTAAGAAATAACTCTGCAAGGAATTAAAGTGTTTGAATGGAAATTGCAGTCATACCAGCAATGAAAGTAAAACCTACAGTATTAAGCTTGTCCAGAGCTTTATGGCTTTTTATTTTTAGGCAGAGAGAACTTCTTCCATACCTGCCTTCTTCCATACCTACCTTCCATACCTCCTACTCCAGCTCCTGCACGCATAGAACTCTTCTTAGCAAAAACAAATATCCAGAGACCTAAAAAAACTCCAAAACCTAACAAAGTCTTTGTCCATATAATTTAAAGTTAGGTTAGACAACTGAAGTTAAGCTGTTTTGATTTAGGTGACTGGCAGCTCCACAGAGAGCAGTAAACCATACTTGACAGCCGTGTGTCCTGAGCACGTGTCCATAGCACATGCCCTAAACAAGACTGAAATTTGCACCTCTGGTTTACAGTAAGATACTTTAAATGTGCTACAGGCATATGCCCACAGTGGGGCAAAGTGTGGTGACAACCTGTCCCAATGCTCAAATTGGTGACAGGCAGGCAATGCCTGGACATAGCTCAAGTTCCATAGGAGCTATGCAAAGTGCTCATGCACTGAGACCAAATTGCTTTTTACAGTGGTCTTTAATATCTGGTTTGTCCTTAAAAAATGAGTTATTTGTGCTCTTTCTCTCATGTTAGTACAACATCAGATGCATATATTCCTTCAAAAGTATCACATATCTGAGCTAGGATAAATGGGTAAATTTACCTGAACTATGGTACATTAAGTGGGTAAGTGATGCCTGTGAGATACTACCATGGACAATTAGGATTTACAATGTAGAAGTTTCTTCAGAGGTGGTGGTATGTGGCTAACACAGGACAATTTCCATCTTAAGTTCAAGGAATGAAAAATTGAGTAATCTTTTAGGTTAGTTGAAGGTCCAAAGAATAGAGATATATCAGGAGAGGAGTGAAATTGGAAAAAAACTCCAAAAGTAGAGAAGAAAATAATATCTACTTAATCACTGTTAATATTTATTTCAAATTTCAAAATCATTGCAGTGCTTCCCTAAATTAGGAATTCTTTTGAAAAAGAAGTGTCTCCAGCCTTCATTTTAAATCAAGTTTCAAAAGCTCATCTCATTTAAACTCAGTGTTGCATCAAGAAGCATGTTCATGACTAGGCCAGTCTCAAGTCCTTAGAATTTTTAGCATCAAAATTGAATTTTTATATATTGTTTATAAAAAGAAAGTATTAAAAAAGCCCAACAAGGATTGTGTAGAAAACTCATGCACTGTGCCCCAGCTGTATTTCTTTAACAGAGGTGAAGGAAGGCAGGACATTAACTATCCCAGAATGTGTCCTACCTTCCCTACTACCTAGTTTTCTGGATTCATGCAGACATCTCCAAAGGACCATATACCCCACCTGGAGATAAGCCTGCAAGGTCTGGAGGCTGAATTGCTCTTCAGAGTTACTTCTGACCTCTCACCAAGATTATTTTGGACTAGCCAGTGAACTATCAGATGACTCCCTCAAAGGCAGGGAGGCCCTGCAGAGAGACCTGAACAAATTAGAAGGCTGGGCAATCACCAACTTTATGAAGTTCTACAAGACAAAGTGTCAGATCCTGCACCGGGGATGGGGCGAACTTGCGTGTACAGACAGACTGGGGAATGAGAGGCTGGAGAGCAGCACCAGGGAAAGGGACCTGGAACTCCTGGTCGATGGCGAGTTGAACACGGGTCAGCAGTGCCCTGGCAGCCAGGAGGGCCAGCCCTGTCCTGGGGGCATCGGGCACAGCATCACCAGCCGGGCAAGGGAGAGGATTGTCCTGCTCTGCTCTGCACTGGGGCAGCCTCACCTCGAGTGCTGGGGGCAGTTCTGGGTGCCACAATATAAGAAAGACATTAAACTACGAGAGAGCATCCAAAGAAGGGAAACAAAGATGGTGAAGGGCCTTGAGGGGAAATTGCAGGAGGAGTGGCTGAGGTCACTTGGTCTGTTCAGCCTGGAGAAGGGAAGACTGAGGGAAAACCTCATTGCAGTTACAGCTTCCTCATGAGGGCAAGAGGAAGGGCAGGCACTGATCTCTCCTCTGTGGTGATAGGACTTGAGGGAATGGCCTGAAGTTGTGTCAGGGGAGGTTTAGGTTGGATATTAGAAAAAGTTTCTTTCCCCAGAGGGTGGTTGGACACTGGAACAGGCTCCCCAGGGCAGTGCTCACAGCACCAAGCCTGGCAGAGTTCAGGAAATGTTTGGACAATGCTCCCAGGCACACGGTGTGACTCTTGGGGATGGTGCTGTACAAGGCCAGGAGTTGGATTTGATGATCCTTATGGGTCCCTTCCAACTCAGCATATTCTCTGATTCTGTGACTAATTAAGTCAGGTCACCATATCTATGGTAAACAGTTTCTATGAATACTGCAGAAAATAAAGGCAGTTAAAGATTCCAGGGCTAAATCATAACATGTTAATGAAGGTGTAGGAAAAGATGCAAAGCCTTCATTTTTCCTGTTACTAACAAGAAATAAAAAAAATTACATTAGGTTTAGCAGTAAAAAATATTAATTTATAGCAGGAAAGTGAATACTTGAGTTACCAGCAAATACCAAGTAAATGCTAAACAGAGCTCCATGCGTGGGTGCCAGAGGGAGTGTGATTGGGGCAGAATTATCCTGAACCTTCATATTGTGCTGAAATCTGTCCTGTCTACTCATTCTTACCTTGCAGATCAGAAACTCAAGCAAATGAAGAGCAACTATTTTAATTTATTCTTCCAATATAGGGTTATTTAGGGTCTTAATGCAAGACATCCCTGAATAGTTCGGTAAATTGACTTAGGAATGAGGACACATTTTTAACAGGTTTACTCAGCATTTAGTTATGTAGATCGAGAGAAAAAATATAAGTGGAAGTAGTATGAAGAACATATTGTTTCTTTCAGATAAGAAATGTTTTATGAATTCCTATGAAGTGTAGGAAAATGCATAATGAAAAATTATGCCGTCAATAATATAAAATGGAAGGAGAGAAATAGAACAAGTTAGGCCTGCAGCACTTTATTTATGTAAAAGAGCTCTTCTATAACCTTGTCCTGATAAACAAAGAAAAAATATTTAAAACTTTTTTTAAAAAAAATCTTTGTTTTCACTCTACTTTTGAAGTAAGATAGACAGTAATTAGTAAAAGATACTGAGTACAACACCATGTCTTTAAAAGCAGCATATACGAAATATTTACTTTGACAGTGTTTAAGTCAAGGGTGTAAAAGGAAAAAACCCTACAACTTATTGCTCATTCCATTATAATATTTCCTATCAGTAGAAGCACAGTGGGAGATACTTACCCTTACTTATCTCTGGCAGTAATGCTGTTTGCACAGGTGACATAACAATTTTTATGCTCAAAGGCATGCTTAGTGATACAAATAATTGTCTTAGTACTATGTATGAACCTGCCTGTAAAAATTGTACTCAGTAAATGTGCAGGGAAAAAAGAAAGGGATACAGCAAAAGTATGATGTGGTCAACTTCTGCACCAGAGTGCAGATGTTCTGTCATAGTTATTAGCGAATTCAGTCTTAACATTGTCCTGCCAGAGTACACTGCATTCATCTATGAGATGGGAGGCAGTTCCCTGGGTGTCAAAGCCGTTGTCCTCAGAGTGGGATCATTTGAAAGGAAGGACAAAACCTGTTCCAATGTCATCTGCTCAGAAAGGATGAACAGAGCTCCGCCAGCTTGTAATAGCAGAGGATCAAACTAGAGGGAACCCCAATTATCTGCTGTGGCTCTATTTGTGCAATGGCAAGCTACAATAAAAGTAAAATGAAGAAACATAGGCAGAAGAATTCAGAGGAGACAAAAGCTTTCGCAAGGTAAGAAAAAAAAAAAATGCTGTCCCTCATCACATTTTAGGACTGTTTTAAGAGGACATTATGCTAAAGGACACACTGGAGTTATTCATAATATAATAAAACTGATGGTAGAGGTAGGATCTGGCAGTAAAAACTGGACTTTTCTTGAAGTTAAGAGTCAAGAGGATGTCAGTAGTTCAGATCTCTGTAGTTACTTATATATTGCATTTTGAACATCACTTTCTGTCTGCAGGAGCAGAGAGTGAGGCAGTCTGCACTCTGGATAGGCCTCCAGAGATCAGCGGAAATGGCTGGAAGCTGAAGACATGTAAAACATGGTTTGCACCTTTCTTTTGCTTCCTGTATAAGATGGGAGTGGTCCCTGTGAGCTTAGGAAGCTGTTTTGTGCACTGCAGCTTTGCTGTGCTCGGGTCAGGGGTTATGTCTAACGCTGCTACTGAACTCTGCGTTGGAGCCCCTCATGGAGGGCAAAAGGCATTTTGAAGTTCAGTGGAGCAACCATTTTACAAATGCAACCTCTCTATAAATAAATAAACCAACCAGATTTAAGGTATTGTCTAAAAAAGCCAGATAAATGGAAAGGTGTCTCTGTATTAACTGGACTTCTATGAGTTCAGATAAAGGAAGAAAACATTGCTTGGAACTGCGAGGATGCTGTTAAAAATGGTCAGTCTGGGTGTAAACTCCAGATAAGTGCCCAAGGACAAAAAAACTGCAGCACAGTTCCAACGCTAGTGTTTAATGTGAAATTATATATTTGGCTGGAAAAGAGCTCTTTGTCTGACACAAAGCATGGAGCTTTTGTTTATGATGTTTATTAGGGCTTAGCAGGAAAGGTGGCTAATGTAGGATGATAAGAGCATTACTAATTTTCTTTGACAAATGGCTCTCAGATATTTTCCATTGTACATTGGTACATTAGACTGCAATTTCTTTCATGAATTTCCTTTCCTTACAGCTATGCAATACTGATTCCACACCTATCATATGGCAATTCTAATGCTCACACACAATGAAGTAGTATAAAGAGTGCTAAGAAAACAAGATTATAATAAATAAACATAAGGCTAAATATTTTTGCAGCTGTGCTTCTTCAAACAAGCTGTAGCTGTATGAAGCCTGGAGTAATTCAAAAATGCATACCTAATACCGATACGTTAAAAGAAATTATTGTCTTATCTTACCAATATAATTTTCAGTTTCTTTTTATTCTAAGATCTACCAGTATTAAAAATACTGCTTCCAGCTAAGCTAAAGCTGAAGGACCTACTTTTCTGCATAAGAGGTGAGACCAGTGTAGGCTTCTCTGCTTTTACTCTTGGCAGCAATTTCCTGACTAGAAGGAAAGAGGGACAAGTAAGTACTGAGATGAGATACTTTTGTTAGAGAAATTATCCCCTGTCATTCTCAGAAAGAACATTTGAAACTGCTTAGTTGAAAATAGCTATAATAAAATATTAATTTCATGAGCATTTCTAGCTGTGATAACTAGTTAGAAAATCTCTAAAATATGAAAAATTCTCTGGTTTTAATAAACTAAACCAAAAATATTTGAACTGAGCACAACCAAACCATGGAACTTGTATAGGTAAATAGATGAAAATTGAAAGCCTTAGGAATGTGGGGTAACAATTCTTTTTCAACTTTCACCAGAAAATATTATGCAATTGATATTTCTTTTTTTTTTTCTTTTTACTTGCAAACAGAGAGTATCTGAACTTGGTCTGAGGGGCTGTGGCATCTTTCACGGTGATTCCTTTCACCCAGACAGCCTCTTGACAATTTTTAAAACCTTGAGGAGATCACATAACTGGATATGAAGCTCTGTGTCTGTACCATGTTCTCCCTGAAGACCAACAGCTTTCCCATGTAAGTGCTATTTCCAGCTGCCAATTTCATTATTTTGGACAGAGAGGCTGAGAGTAAGGAGTAATATCATGTACCCTTGAGCATCCAGAGTTGTAATCCCCAGAGCACAGCTCTTCATTACTAGGTTTGGTTTGATGGCACAAGCCCTTCGAGGTGAAGGTCTTCATTGTTGTGTCCAGTGCTGCAGGATATTTTAAGAAAATCAAGTTCATTCAGTTCCTTATGACCATAAATTATTTAAGCCATGCTTAACAGTAACTGCAGTAATTTAGTCCTGCAGCAAGAAACAGTTCATGTGGGTGGCTTGTGAGAGAGCCGTTACTTGTGTTGTAAGGCTGGGCAATGAAAATGCCCAACTTTGTTATTTGACATGAAGGAAAAGGCCTTTTCCCCAGCTCCAGAGAGCAGAGGCACTGAAATGCTCTCAGGGCCTGGCAAACCTGTGCCTTTTCTCTTTAAAGGCAAAGAGACTTCATCTTTCACTTACCAGCCCTGCCACTGTCCCCAGGCAAGGGTTTTCTCCTGCTGGCATGGCAGAAAAACTCCCTCGGGCTTGTGTTTCCTGGAAGTTATGACAAGTACACAGGTCCAAATCCTTTTTCTTCTACAAAAGCAACAGTAAACAAAGTAAAGAAAAGTTCAGTAAAGGAAGTGAGCTTCCAAGGATTCAGGACAGTGGAAGGGAGTCTTTGCATTGGAAATTGTGCTGAGATGGAGTAATTCTTGGTAATTAAAGCCAGACAATCTGCCTTCAAGGGACAGAAATGGGAATCATCTGCTGTGGACTCTATTCATTCCTGCCTAAGAGCTTGTTATTTCTCACTGTCTGTGAGTCTGGGGATTTATTCCCATCAACTAAGGCCTTTTTTTTTACAATTTGAGTTGATTCATCACTTAAGGATTCAGTACCTTTTAGCAATCAATACAGGAGCGCATATACTCTTGAGCACTTAACCCCTGCATGGTTTTCATGTCCCTCATGGCTTCTTTGATTTTTTGGCACTTCTCTTCAATATCTTTTACTTTTGACTGTAAGAGAGATGATTACTTCAAGTGGAAGAGAAAGTTTTTCAGTATTTGTGTTTTCTGCTGTTCTAATATAAGTATAAAGTTTATCTTCTCTTGTGATGCTTTATAACATTGATCTGCTGTCTTTTGTAATTTGTAATTCAGGAACGCTACTGGGGATACCAAAACACTGAGTGCAGAGCACTGAGCAGTCATCCAAGAACCACAGTGTTCATGAAATTCTGAAGTTGGCAAGATTTGAATGAGCAAGTTCTGGAAAGATCCAATCATTTACATCACCCTGTCAAGTCACTATATACGTCCCTACATAAATAATCATAATGTGTAGATGAAGGTGATGGGTTGACTGTGGCTGGACGCCAGGTACCCACCATGGACCTCCATGGGCTGCAGGGCCACAGCTGCCTCACCATGGTCTCACCACGGGCTGCAAGGGAATCTCAGCTCTGGCACCTGGAGCACCTCCTGCCCCTCCTTCTGCGCTGACCCCGGTGCTGGTTCTTTAGTATATTGTCACTTTTCTCACGATAGCTGCATCTGCACAGGGATATTTTTCCCCCTGCTTAAATATGTTATCCCAGAGGTGCTACCACTGTCATCGATGGGCTCGGCCTTGGCCAGCAGCTGGTCTACCTTGGAGCCAGCTGGCATTGGCTCTGTTGGACATGGGGGAAGCTTCTGGCAACTTCTCAAAGACACCTTGTTAGCCCCCTGCTACTGAAACCAGGACACACAATCCCAATACCCACTTTTTTAACCCATTTTTTGCTTTAGTATTAAATATAGCATCAACAATTCAATCAGAACCTGAGCTGCAGCCACAGGGGCATTATTAATAGAGACAGAGCTGTGATCATCCCAATCAGGAAACACCTGGAGTGCTGCGTGCAGTTCCAGCCCCCAGATATCAAGAAAGACATGGACAGATTGTCAGGGAACCAAAGGAGGGCCACAATGATTAGCAGAGGTCTGGAGAATCTGTTCTACAAGGCAAGACTGAAGGAGACAGATTTTTTTCTCCCTGCAGATGAGAAGGCCTATGGGCACCTCACCAGAGTATTCCAGTACTTAAAGAGTGGCTACAAAGAGGATGGAGGCTCTGTCTCCACAAGTACCCACATGGAGAGGACAAGTTACACCAGGAGAGGTTTCAACTCAATATAAGAAAGATGTTTAATTTTTTTACAGTGAGAACAATCATTCCCTGGAACCTCTCCAGGGATATGGTAGAGCCGGGGATACCGAGCTATTCAGCCACCCCAGGACACCCCCATAACCAGAGGTTTTCGTATGCAGTTGGAGAGGGTGCCAGATAATCTCACATAGTCTCTCTTTCCTACAAAAGTTTGGACCAGATGGTCTTTCGAGGTCCCTTCCAACCTGGCTGATTGTATGATATGGCAATGATATGGCATTCCTACGGCAATGACTCCATGGTTTTATCATGCACTGTGAAAAAGTACTTCTTTTTGTTTGCTTTAAGATTGCTACCTGCTCATTTCACTCAAACCTCCTTTAGATCTTTCCTGAAGCAATGAATAAATGTTTCCTGTTCACATAACTTATGAATAATTCATGACTCTATTGATCTCAATCATCTTTTTCCTATACAGAGAGCTCTAATCAACATAAGCCATTCCTTACCTTTGATCTCATCAGTCGCCTTTCCATCTACTCTTTGTAGTTCCCTATATGTTTTTAGTGATAAGGGACACCAGAACTGTACTCAGATACTCATAGAGTGGGAAAACCATTGAGCTGCATGTGGCATAACAATGTTTTACGGTTTGTGTGGTGGTCATGCTTGTTTGGTGCCTCTTAACAATTCCTAACATTTGTTTTGCTCTTTTGACTGCTTGTTCAGTATGGAGCTGTTATTTTCGTAAAACTGTCAACTACTCCTCTGACATTTTTTTCCCACATTGCAATCTGCAATATAGAAACTGTGTTTATTTATAATGCTGGGTTTTTTTCTCTACATGTACTACTTTGCATTAATGAACACAGGATCTCATCTGCCATTTTGTTACATTTTATGTATTTACTCAGTAACATAAGCAGTCAAATTCCTTTCAACCAATCTGTTCCCGTAAAACACACATTTCAATAACATAGAAAAACCTGTTTGTGCCCTCTACACCCACTACATCCTCTGACTGGGGGATAAGAGCAAGTTGAGAAGACTGTAGAAAAAAATCTTGAGAGAAAAATATGTATGTCTAGGTTTTTCCAAAGTTTCTCTTCATAGAAAATCTATTTGCGGATTCCAAGTTGGCATAAAGATAACCTGTCAGTCTCCCTTGTGACTGTGAAGATGGCACACCGGAAAGTACAGATTCCTTCCATTAGAACTATCCTATATAATGTCTGAAAGGTATTTTTGATAGAATTTTATATATAATCCAAGTATGAGAAACCATTTTTTATAATTTTAAGACTTTGGATCACCCAGTTTTACAACAGACATTATGTCATTGCCTGCCAGGCCTCCAAAATCCTACATTTAATAGGCATATTGCAGATCTGTGGTGAGGTTACTCTAATTGCTTATTACCGTTAGGACTATCACAGAGAAAGTGCTAAATTTCACATTTTGAGAAAAATTCCTCATGTATGTTGAAATACACAATTCACACTAAGAATTATGTTTTCTGGATTAATGCACCACGGAAATGGATTAACCTAACCCATCAAGGCACTCTTAGAGTTTCCTAAGATGCTAGAATTCCTCTCACATAATTTTAGACAATTGCATGAAAGATGCAGACTTTAAAAATCACCATCGAATGTTATTGTCATGAAACACATGCACTTTTTAAGATAGGAATCATCTGACCTACTTTAGCAAAGGGTGAATCACCCTTACCTTCCTTTATCTATATTGACCAGGTCTTCAGTGACCATAAGGGCATTTAGGTGATCAGCTCTGTTGGAGCACGTGCCAGAGTAAAATGAAGCCAATACTCTGCATCGGGTATTCTAGGCTGTAAAGTATACTAAAGTACATTCAAAAATACCATATTTTCCACTCAAAATAAACAAGAGACTTAAGAAATAATGAAGGTAATGGTCACTGAAGCAAGAGGTAAAATTGTCAAAGAATTAAACATTCCAAGAATGCCACTCCATTTTGCATTCAGGCAGAAATCTGAAATGCTGGCAGTCCTGGGCTGGAGTTTAAGATGCATTCTTTTCTTGATAGCTCTAATGTGCTTGTCTTCCTGCTCAGCAGGAAATACATTAGTGAAAAAATGTCAGATGTGGTCTCACTGGAGAATTAGTCAAATTAATTTATACAAAGATCAAATAATAGCGAGAGTGTAGCAAAGAAAAAACCACTATTGGAATAAAATTTCCTTTGGTAGTCTGGGTAAATTACAGGAGTAATTTACCCCTTTATTTCTGTTGCGTAGATTCTGAAACTTTGATTTCGTGTTACAGTATTGCCTCTGGATTTTCTATTTGACTGATTTTGGTTTTAGCCTGGCTTCTGGAAGAATAAGGACTATTTGATTGTGTTGGCAGTTTGTCTGCTCTTTCTTCCCATAGTTTTTACACAAATATGATTGAATGTAATGAAAATTTCAGTGAAGTTCCTAAAATCTCTCTGAAATCAGAGAGAGAAGAGAGAGACTGCTTGAAAGCCTGCAGTAAGATTGCAATTCTTATTAAATAGGAGAAAATTCATACAGAAAAGCAAGTACAACAAAGAGTCATAAGACTTCTTCTGGTGTAACCACTAATATGTATTTGATTATTTAATTATTTTGTTTAATATATTGCTTTTATGTTTGGTGTAACTGATATGAAACGTCAATCGATTTTCTGTATCCAAAGTAAAATACTTTTTAAAAAAAGACAATGCTTGATGTCATGAGCATTTTTAATCCCATAAAAAAAAATACCTGGTTTCTGTTTGAAACATTTTACCAGCAGTCTAAGATAACAGAATGCTGAGAATGATGAGCTGACAACACATTTCCCAATTTCTTGGGAAATTATTTGTGCACGTATGTACACATAACAAACAAATCTACTGCGCATTCTATAAGACCAATGCATATTTAATTGTTAATGTTCAAAACCTGAAAGTAATACACTACAAATCACAACTGGAGAAAAATTAGAGCAATGAGAATTCCACAAATTCCTCCATAGTAAATTTGCTATGTGGCTTGTTTTAGGTTTTTTTTATTGCATATATTGTTTAATTGCTTCCAAAAATCAAAGTGACAGATTAAATTTCTCTGGATTTGCAAAAATATCTTCTAACTCTTCAGATGGGCTTCAGTGTCTCTTGTCAGATTAAAAGTTCTTAAAGCTTGAAAACCATGAAATAAAACTGAGTGACTCTGTCACTGTGAAGACTTACCATAGTCACTAACACCAGTCTGGATCTGACAAAATTTCAGACAAGCAAGGACACTGAAATATTACCAGCTGTTAATTTTTAGTCATTATAAAAAGGTTTACATTTTTAATTTTCTTTTTTTGTAAGTATAACAGCAAAGCTGATCCAGAAATATGGAAGAGGCCTCTTGAATTCTGATGTATTTTCTGAGTAGGGAGAAGATCTACTGAAACCAGCTCAACAAGAAGTATTTTCGCTGAATGAAGAACATCTGTTCACATCCCCAGTGCCTTGGGAAACCTGCAGGACTATGTCAGTGTTCAGTGTCATCAGTGCAGCTCAAAGTATCGGAATCTGTCCAAACTGCATCACCATTCTCTAAGGAATAGAAATCTGGATGGACTAAGACGCAGAAGCAGAATTGCAAGATTTTATGAGAATAACTTAACGCTAGTTTTCCACTGAGTTTTGTCACATTTCTGCAGGCTTAGCAAGCTCTTAAGATGCCATTGATGCCTAAAAGAAGGCTACCTGGAACAGAGGCTGGGCAGAGTTAAAGAATAAAGCAGATATTTATTGAAAGACCTTTACAGGACACACCCTGGGAGTACAAAAGTCTGGCCAAGACTACACCTAAGATGGACCCCCAAGATGGACCCTGGGTCACGCGTTCTCGCCCTTTTTATAAGTTTTGGCCCATTTACATATTCGGGCCAAGTATCCAACCACAGCTTCACTGCATGCAGTCCCATCCTTTTGGACTGTCCCCTCTCAATTCGTGGCTGTTTACATTCTTGGGGTCTGAAGCTGCATATGTCCTTGGTTCTTTGGGCTGAAACGGTGTGTTTTGTCCAGCCAGGCTACAAGAAGAGCTGTTAGCACTATACATGAAGCCCAGAGTTACAGACACACTAACGCAGTACAAAATCTAAAAAATACAAAAGTTAAAACTAAAGGTATCACCATCACATAGTCACTGTAAGATTGCATTTCACTGAAATCTTCAGTGAAAGGATTATAAAAATAGAAATTTCATGTGTTTGTGTTTCTTCTTCTGCCCAGCTAAGGACAGCAACCAAATCTATAATCTGTAGTTCAGTAGAAGTTCGTGAAGTTGCTCCATTAACTTCATGGGAGATGGAGAAACTTACCAGCTAAAGATCTGACCTTATGTCAGATGACATGATGAAAGCAACAAGGAGGTTGAAGGCAGTTGAGTCTGACACAAGCTCTGTTACCACAGAAGGTCTGTGTGTCATGTGGGCTCTTCTCCATGAAGCCAACCCCATCAGGTGCTTTAGGATTTGACTTTGTGCCAGCCCAAGCTTATATCATGCTTGCTTAGCTTTAAGCTTGCTTTTTCCTCTAGCATTTTGCAAGATTCCCACTGAAGTGCTTACAGGATGGATCCCTTTTTCTATTTGAAATGCAAAATTCAAGGTAAGAACAAAACCAAACAGGTCGTGGCAGTTGACAGAAAGGCAAAACCACAGTCTGTATAAAAATTACTGGCAGGATATTTCTGGTGTTGTCACGTCACCAAAAGTCTCGTAAAGCTTTCAGGCTTTCACAGTGAGCAGCACCATCTGATGCCAGATAGATTCCTGGGACTGCTCCTCCTTTTTCTGGTGTAATTCAGTGGCAAGTTAGGCACTGCTCAAAAGATTCCAATTTGCTCTATAATTAATTGCCTTTCTCCAGCCAGCTGCAATTCACGGAAGACAAGGGCCTCACTCTTAACAATGTTGCACATTTTATCCTCTCCAATTGGTTAGCAAATCCCTTACTCTGTCATATGTTTTTCATTTTCCCCCTGACATTTCACCCACTATAGTATGGGCATCATCTGAGGATTTAAATCCAAAATCTGTACTGTGGTTCCAAAGCTTCAAATCAACATTGAAAGATGTAGTTCAGCTGTTCTTCTATAAATATGCAGCAATTATAAAGAAATAAGGGTCAATATAGACTCCCAGAGAGCTCCACATTAACCTGCACTCACTATATTTAACTAGAGACACGAAAGCTACTTAGTTTCAAGGAAGCATTTAAGTATTACAAATTCATGAATTTACAAATTCATGAATTATTGATGAAATAGAAACCTCTCTGGAATTTGAGCAATTTTTATTTGAACATATTCCCCATATTTATGTACAGGCTTCTTAACAGCGTTTTTCAATTTCAGTTTTGGGTTTTGAATATACAGCAGGAGGCTCTCATTTTTTAAGCATCTGGTGCATTTGCATTACAAGTATGGTTGGCACCAAGGGTTGAGAGCTTGTTGTCACCACAGCCTAAAATTCAGCTCACGACCATATCCAGCTTCCCTCTGTCCTTCCCGCTCTGCTGAAGAAGGTGGCATTTGGGATACAGAGGAGTCCCAGAGGTGTGCTGGTATGGGATTCAGGCAGGTGGGACAGGCATCATTTGGGAAGGATTATGCGGCTTATTGTCAGTTTGCCTTTCAGCCCTCTGTTTTATTCCAGAAAACACTTCTGTTACAATTCCCATCTACAGGATTGACTGAAGCAGATCATGCAGCTCAGAAATTGCTGGTGCGATTGACAAAGTAGCAGGCCTAATTAGCAAATATCAGCAAACACTGAGAACTTTCCAAATGAAAAAATTAGTCACTTTGCAGCACCTACTTAAAATATATAGTGTATTCAACACTCTCAGAAACGGAAGATACATCCTGTGACTGCAGTCCTTTTGCCAGTGGAATTTGGAACCAGGCAAATGACCCTGAGATTAGCTCAGTTGGTTAGAGGACGGTGCTAATAACACCAAGACTGTAGATTCAATCCTGTATGGGCCATTTAAGAGTTGGACTTGGTGATTCTTTATTCTGTGAATCTGTGAAAACCTGTCTCTTTTTAAATTATGAAAAGAATTCTGGTTTTGGCCTCCTGCACAAAAATCTCAGAGTCAGATTTGGAATGCCATATTTAGGGAGGTCTGGGGTCAAGATTTCCTCTGCTGAAATAACTTCACACAGCTGCAATTTCATGCAGGGGCAAGGTGAAGTCACTCCTGCATCAGAGACACAGCTTTTCAGCTCAGTGACACAACCACAAAACCTGGACTAAAACAGATGGCCCATGAGGAAGTTATAAATCCTAGAAACCAGTCATATTCAGGACCAACACACACTTATTGGTGCTGGTCTCCAATCACCCTTCCCTGCTGATTTTCTGTGAAAGAGCTCTTTCTGGAGAACATATGACCTCTTCTTCTAGTGTGGGAAGTGACCTGAAAGAAAAGTGAGAGGAGATAGAGATCTCCTGTCCTGTGTTTTAAATAATCATGGTTTCAACCACATGAAATCAGATAACTTTATCAGTTCTGATTTTCTACAATCTCTCTTCATCCCTGGTCACATAAGAATGCTTGTTTCCAACTGTAATTTGGAGCGTTAACCATTAAAATATAAGACTCACATTGTCCATAACAATTTGAACATATCAGTCACATAGCCCAGACTTGTATTACGTTTGTCCTGCCAGTCCAAAACAGACAGAGTCTGTTTGATTGGTGATAGTTATCATAAGTTAGTCTGCAAAGCTACCATCATTGTCAATATAGGGGTATCACATGAAGAGATATCAGTTGGATTTCCCATTGCAGGCTGCTGTACACCCCGAAGGTTAATCTTTGACTGAGTCCTGAAGAGTCTGCATCTTTTCCCTTCCCTCCATCTTGAAATCATTCCATGGAGATTATTGTCCGTTATTTCTTCTTCATAGAACGGTTTCTCCACTGATTTTCTTTCTGTTCAACCTTACTGCATTATTTAATTCAGGACTGATGTCTCCTTCCAGTATTTTCACTGCTGAGTTTCTGAGCTATGTTTCTTTCCCAAGAGAGGAAGAAGCTGGGATAGGAAGACCAGAACTGCCAGTCCAGGCAATACTGGTTTGGCACCTTTTCACACCTACAGTCCTTATTGTTTTATAAACCACATGACACCTCAGAATCTGCTAACCAGATGGAACCTGACTGCCCAAAGCTACAAGGACGCTCAAGGCTACAAATGAGTTGTGCACACCAAGCGAAGAAGCTTCTTCTTCAATGCCAGGTCCAGTAGCACTGGGACATTTTTAATAAAAGATACTGTGCTAGGCTGTAAAATCCACCCCTAACATGGTTTCCAGCACAAAGGTCTGCTCACAAGTCCTGCCTGTTTTTTCTGTCCTTTTCACTCTCAATTACAAAACTGTTCTGAAGTGGAGCATATGGAGAATGTCCTTTGTGTCCAGAGAAAAGCTGTAATGATACAACCTCACTGACTGTAGCAAGAGGCTTCTTGTATTGTAACATAAAGACAAAAGGGAAAAAGATGGGTTTTGTGTCTGGTTTCACATTATAATTCTAACTCGAGGCTTAGTAGGAGTCTCCGTGAATACTTGCTGTAAAATGTGAACAACCTCTGCATTAATTCCGAGACAACTCTCTCCCTTGTGTCTTCTCATCCTCACTGATGAATGGACTGGTAAAATTTCCCAATTTTCTCTTGCATCACATGTTTCAGTTAGCATGTGATATATTTCTGTCCCACTGGGGCAGCCTGAGTATTTGCCAGCTTCCTAAACCATGAAGGAAGACCAAGGTTTTTCACCATTCCTTTTGTAGTCCCTCAGTCCATCCTTGCCAGACACTGGGAGCAAAAGCGATGGTGTTCTTTTGGTGAGTCTATTGATACATACAAAGAAAATTGACTAAACATACCCAAAAGAAAAAGGTAGCGCCTTTGGAACATAACAGCCAAGTTTTCTTGATGGGCAGAATGAAGACAACTGGAGATGTGAGACGAGGTGTTGTGAAGAGGGGAGCAGAACATTGATTTCGTGTTTCATTTTTGTGTCCCAAGAACGAGAACAGCAGTTTACCATTTCCATCCCATGACCTGACCACCTTCAGACCTCAATGATCTCAGGACTGGCCCAGACTGTGTGCAGAGCTGTGTCAGCCATTCTGTAAAGCTGACTGCAAGCTGCAGAGCATACCTAGGGTAGTGGTGGCTGGCACAGGTGCTGGCGGATTCCATTGCCTGAAAGGTGAGTCCTTCAACTGTCCCTGTTCTGTTCCACGTTTTTCAAATATTTACTCTGCTTTTAACATTATAAGAACTAAACCTCACAGGAAAATGACCTGTTTTCAAGTAAGTATTAATTAAGAAGAAGGAGAATGAATGGAAGAAGAAAACAAAGTGCGTAACAAGAGTTACTTCTTGAAAACATGATGGCTGCTGGCCCATTCGTTCTTTGGTCTAATGCTCTATAATTTCTCCTTTTGTCCCTCATCCCTTTGCAAGATGATTCCCACGCTGTGTTTACAGAGGAAAACAAGACTGCACTGCACCACTCAGTCTAGAATGACAAATTTCCAAGCATTCAACTTTAAAACCCTTCTTATTAAATGAAAATTTTGCACTGAGTAAGTACTATTTATTCCATAATGTTTGCTTAATTTCTGTTTTTATCATATGAAGAGGAATTCTGTAGTTCTGTTTATGATATCAAATGCTCTGATTTTTCATAATTAAGAGCTTTGTTTGTCAAATTGTTGATGTTTGCACATCACAGCAATGGAGAGAGCAGTGCTGTGTACACATGGAAGATGTTCACAGAGAATGCAACTGCAGGCTGTTGATGTTTGTACAAGCTGTAGCTCTCAGCAAAACCTGGGGTTGTGTGTAGGGACATCATTGTATAACATACACTCATCCCAAAATTTCTTCTCTACTTGCATTGGGGAAATCTTTCATTCAAACAACAACCTCAGAACCCTAAACCCATTTCCTGCTTGACTTAACACTGTGGCTTTGTTAATCTGGTGTCTAGGATTATCCAATTTGCATGTGAAGCAGGAGTATTTTCATTCTGGGACCTGGATGAAAAGTTTTGCCCATTTAGTGAAAATGACCATTCCAATAAAGAAAAACCCTCAAGCAACAGTTGTTTTTTAGTCTGTTACCACTCCTTGATCAGGAGAAAGGCTTACATACTTTGTAGGATTCTTAGCTCTTTACAAGGAATGGGGTGGTTGATGCCTTTCTGCTCTATGCTGTTAGAAAGAGAAATTGCTTAGCCTGATGTTTTTGTTTCAGCTTCTGCATGCAGAACTCCTGAATTTACACTATTTCCCTACTGTTTTCTAATACAGAGAGAGTTGTATATGTGTATAAAGATGAGTTGGCTATAGTCGGTGAACAGCACAGGATGTTCCTGTTGGTTTTCTTGAAATGTGGCAGAAGTCTGCCTAAAACTTTTAAATGTCTAATTAAAGGAAATTACTGTTCCCTCCTGCTACTATGGAAGAGATGTGGCGAAAAGTACAGTTGGTGACAGTCTCCCACACACGTGTGACTGCCTTCAGAAATGTCCATAACAAAATTCTTACTTTCTGTCAAAGTTTTGAAGAATGCTTCATCTCTTCTAGATTCTCTTCTGGCAACCACCCTTTCACAAAATTAAACAGCTTTGATCATCTTCTCCAACATCTCTTTGTGATTCTTGTCAATGCTTATTGTGAAGACAGCATTCTAAAACAGAAATCAAAGCTGATCAATCTAATGCAACCCATATTTTTCATGCTAACAAAAACCAATCCTCTTTTCTTTTTGCATATTTCTTTCATGTAGTTTTGAAACATATTGGTGCACAGAGCCTTCATTTTTCATGAAGACACCTCTGTGGTTCAATACCTCGAAAAATTAGAGGGCTGGGCAATCACCAACCATATGAAGTTCAACAAGGGAAAGTGCCAGATTCTGCACCTGAAATGGGGCCAACTTGGATGTACGGACTGACTGGAGAATGAGAGGCTGGAGAGCAGCACCACAGAAAGGGAACTGGTGGTCCGGGTCAATGGAAAGTTGAATTTGAGTCAGCAGTGCCCTGGCAGCCAGGAGGGCCAGCCGTGTCCTGGGGGCATCAGGCACAGCATCACCAGCCAGGCAAGGGAGGGGATTGTCCTGCTCTGCTCTGCACTGGGGCAGCCTCACCTCGAGTGCTGGGGGCAGTTTGGGCACCACAACATAAGAAAGACATTAAACTATGAGAGAGTGTCCAAAGGAGGGCAACAAAGATGGGGAAGGGCCTTGAGCGGAAGCCGTACGAGGAGCAGGAAGGAAGTGGTAACAGCACCAGTCTGACAGAGTTCCAGGAGTGTTTGGACAATGCTCTCAGGCACGTGGTGTGACTCTTGGGGATGGTCCTGAGCAGGGCCAGGAGTTGGACTTGATGATCCTTGTGGGTCGCTTACAACTCAGCTCACTCTATGATTCTGTGATTTTTGAATAGCCAAAATTTACTAAATTTCTGGGTTTATAGCTATGACTCAGTGAACAAGCTTTAAAGTTCCTCATCCTTTACTGGAGCATTAAAATTCTGATCCTGTTCTTTATCTGATGAAAACTTTGCATGGTATGAATTTAATTTCCTTTGGTTAAAGTAATAATAATTAGGCTATATATAGAATTAGTTAAGCCTACTAAGATGTTGATGTGGGGAACCTGTCTTTACTCCTTTGTTGTTGTGTTTAATTCCTTACACTATTAAATGTTTTGGTTTTGGTTTTTTTTTTTCAGAGGGCTAATACATAACACTACTCTGTTTTACATTTGAGGACTGAAAGATGTTCATTAGGGAGAAACATTACTTGTCCCCAAGATGATGCACAAAGTTTTTGCAGAAGAGAAAATCAAAACTTCTTTTACAGACTCCAGGTTAGTATTAGAAACAGTGCAGTGTTTTACTTTGGCATAAAAATTCACTCTGCACTTCTGCAATAAAGATTTTCCATTAAAAAATATTACCTGAAATCATGGGTAGTAGTTTTTTACTGATTTTGACAGCAATGGTTGTCCTTGCCCAAACAGTTGTCCATGGAATGATACCACCTCAATATAGTTTTTTTGGTAACCTGTTATTCAGACCACAGATATCAGTTCAAAAAGCTGAACTTAATGTATAGTGCCTTTGTGTTGGAGATGTTTCCTGGGTTGCAGTCCCCACTCTCGAGTGAGAAACCATTGTGTCCCTGATTGAATATACAAATGTATTTGTTCCGCTAAACTACTATTAAAGTTTTGTTTCTTGGAGATAACATTCTGAACAGATGTGTGGATAGTGGTGCCACAGACATGGTACCACATATATTTTGAATTTGCAGTAAAGATTTTCTGCTACAATTACTCTAACAGTTTTGTCATAGCATTATTTTGTAATAAAATGCCTTTTCATAGATACATTTCAAATAAACCCACTTCATTCTTCTTTTCTTATTTTGCATTCCATCCTACATGTTATCTGAGATAGTAAGATAAATTTTATAATAAAAATTTGAACCAGTTCTATAATTATAATTATAATGTTAAATTGTCATATTTTGCAAAATTATTGCACTGTAAAATGTGTATGGACATATTAAAATGTCAGCACAGCTGTCTTGGAAAACACTGACTTTTTCTTCTTCAGTGGAATCTCTGTCTTCTTGTTTTCTGTTTCTGTAATCTACTGTTAGAACAATACTTTAAGGAGCTGGTTTTATCTCTGATAATCACTAAAGCATCACTCTTCAGGAAATTATTGTGTAACAAGCTTGTCAGAAGGACAAGTGTGAGGAAGTTTAATTAGTCAATATACAATGTATTGATATTCAGTGGTGCAGAAATCACAGATCAGAGTTTTACCTTCACATACCAGAATTTAAGGTTGATGGTTCTGAAAAATATGATGCAGTTCTGTTCTGCTCTACATGGGAAAGACAATTTTTGTAAGAAATTTTTCATTTAATTTTTTTTTCTTTAATTCTTCAACGCTCTCCCTGTTTTTCATTAGTTGATACTCAAGTGAGTACTTGACTGAAACCTGAGTTATTTGAGCCACTTCTGAAGTGGCTGGCACAGTTGTGCTACTTTGTGCATCATGAGTGATCAGCGACACTAACGGAGAACGGCTTGTCACAGGGGAGGAATTTGCCCAGTGATTGCCAATTCTCTGGGTGTATTACACTAACTGCTGGCTTTCGCATTCCTGTGTAAAGTGAACCCTAATTAATCCAGCCGTGAAAGTCCTGCTTCATCTTCTGAAACTAGCTCATTATGAAAAATGTAAACAGCTCTCTCAAAGCACTCTGTGTGCATGTTAATTTCTGCTCTAATGATGCTTATTGTCTGATTGACTTAGCTTTGTCTTACTTTTTACTATAAATGCACTATTTCTAGTTTTTGTTCCATCTTCATCTTTAGCATTCAGATCGGTGTTTCCCAATAACCTGCCTTGAAGTAAACCTTTGTTTTAGTACTTCAACCAATTGGCATCTCTCTGGCATGCTCCAAAATGACTACTTTAATACCAGCGTGGAGTGATGCTCCCATGGGCATGCAGCACAGCAAGGATGTGGCAGCAGCTCCCAGGGGTGGGAATCAACAGCCTCGGGGAAGACTCAAAGAGCAATTTATTTCTTCATTGTTGTATGTCCTTAGATTAAGTCATCTTTCTAATAGAAATCATGCCTAGGAAGCAACTTTAATGGAATCAGTACCAAATTGTCCTTGGTGCCTCTAAACTCCTTGAGGATGTAGAAGCCATGTCACCAAGAGAATTAAAGCCCCATAGAAAGGGTGGGGGCTTTCTCCCCTTTTGCTTGTAAAGGGCTGAAAACACAAGGTATTTATCAGTGCAAATCAGGATACCCCATCCTTTGATATACATTTGGTGGATCTCCTTTCGACCCCATGAACTAGGTCCATCCTACTGCACAGTCATGTGAAAAACAATTCATGAATGGAAGGTACAGGAACAGGTACATCCTCTCTTTCCAAAGGAGTAGGTCCAATGTTTCGACCCATTCATTCTGTGATTATTATGGAAAAAAAATTAAGAGAAAGAATAAGGATGCTGGAGACAAGAAAATGAAGGTGGGAGAAGGGAAGAGGAAGCACAAGGGAAAGCAGTCCCCAGTTCTAGCATGAGCACTTGCCAAGGCTTTCATTTTGAGCCCATCCACTTGCCTTTCCCACTCTCAAGGATGGAGACCACTTTCACCTTCCTTCGCTCTTACCCATCTTTTCTAGAGCTTGTTTGTCCCCAAAATATGAAGGATCTTGAGTCAGAGTTTTGCCAAGTATATGCTGCATTATAGATAATTTTTATCTTCATTTAGCTGTACCTCATTAGAGGAACATGTTTTGTTTAAGTAATGATGAGGTTATTCATAAGTAATTCAGTGCCACTTAGAGAAAAATCAATTGTAGGAACATTAAATTTTCATTAAACCTGTTAAATACAACCTGACAATCAGATGGTCTCCAGTCGTGTGTGTTTTACTGCAATATTACTGTAAGTAACAGACTGAATGCAGGATTAGGTGGTAAAGAATACTTTACATGGTTCAAGATAAAGGATAAAAGTGGGGTATTTTTCCATTAGCATTCACTCTGTAGTGATCCTCAATTACTTACAGGACCATCTGCACTTCTGGAGACGCTGTGAGTTTGAAGTGAGCTGTGTGTGCAAGATGAGCAGATTGGAGCTGACTGGGCAAAGAAAAATCAGACACACTTGTTTTTGTGGGAATATGACACATTTTGTAGCTCCTGTAGGCCTGGGAACACTGCACACCACAACTTCTTGCACTTCATTCTCTCTAATGCTCACCTTTTTCTGATGATTTTGACATGACTTGCGTGTCTTCCTGTCCCATGACATTGATCTTGTCCCCCTCAACACAGAAATTTCTAGGTGTTCTCATCCCAAACCTTTTTCTCATCTTCACACCAGTGTTTTACCTCTCCTCTCCAATTTTCTACTGCTCTCTCTGCTAACACACCCAGTCATCTAGTCCACAGTCCACACTTCCCCCATAGCTGTTACACAGCTCACAGCCCTGTGAGAGAACCATCCTTAGCCCATATTTACTCGTGCCCTGATCCCACTCCTGCAATCTATGTTCTGTCTTGCTCTCCTCCCAGCCTCTTCCTCCCTCCTATTCAAGTGCCCTTTCTTCCCCCTTCCTTCTGCCACTTCTTGTGTTTCTGTCTGAATTCCAGGCTTCCCCTCCCCACTTCTCTCTCCAATCCTTTTCTTTGCTGTTCTTGGTCTCCAACCTAACCAAGTCTTTAATTTTTGCCAAAGAGCAAGCTGCAGGTAACCCCTTCTGCCAGGAAGTTATGATGAAGATGCTACTGTTTGCACACCCCTTGGCTGTAAGCAGGGGGTAGTAAAACTTCTCCCAAGCCTAAAGCATCGAGGGCTGTGACAAAGTCACACCAAGAGAGTCTTTCAAACAGAGCTTTGTGGACGGAGCACCGTTCAGCACATCATTCAGCTTGTGCTGACTGCTATTTATGACACTCTGAGAATCTCACAGCCGGCCTTTCCAAGTTCAGCATGTAACAACAGCACTGCATGATCCTATTAATTTGAGTGCAAGGTTTACCTCCGCTTTTTCTGGTGATGTTTCATTTCTGTTTATCTATCACAGGCAACTGACTGCTGCTCTGAATGGGATGTACATATGTGACACATCTTTCTCTGGTTCCTCTGATAAGTCAGTGTATAGCAGTCAGTCGGGCACTGGTATGAGAAGAAACCGAATCTTATTTTAGTTGCTGCCTGTCTCTTTTGTTCTCATACATCTGTCTAAGCATAGAAAATTATAATGTAGAAGTACAGAAAATCTGATTAGATATATGACTGCTTTTCCTGGTGTCACAGATAACTACAGCAATGCAGCTATACCATATGATAGCATTTTTACTTTTTTCACCTGTTCCAGCCTTTGGAAGAGATCAGCTACTGCTCTTCAGAACAATTGTGTGCTGAAGTTTGCTCTTGAATTCTATATGAGAGAAAGGAAATGCACACCTTGTGCTGTTAGTACCTTGAGAGACCCATCTGCCTGGATAGTGCCTGGTAAAAATATTTTATCTTTATCTTGATCCACCAATATTAAAGAGAAAATCCTAGTGTTATACAAAAGACCTCTGCTGGCTTATAGAGAAATGGGCTGTGGAAAAGGCATCTCCTTGCTTCAGAAGTCTGTATATTTAACACCACTATCACTTTAAAATAAAGATGGCAAAATGACAAAACAGGTTGGATTCACAGACAAATCATCTTCAATTAACTTCGAGATATAAAAAGCTGAGGTTCAAGCACAACAGCAATGCAATAAAAGATGTTGATCATTGTATTTTCCAAGACTTCACCTATAAAAAATATGAAAGTAATTTTCAAGAGAATGGTCTCTTGCACTAATACTTAAAACTTTTATGGAACAAAAAAAAATTTATTTGTATGTGAATACTGGCATATTATCAAGATAAGTGGTCTGAGGAATTCAAACTGGATTATTGTTCTTATGATGGTGTTTACATCTACCTACCAGGCTGTTTCTCTTTGAGAAATTTTGAGTCCTGGCAAATGGTATATATTTTTCCATGTGTTTCTAAGATGCCCCAAGTGTTCTAAGAATTAACTGTTTCCACTGAGTAACAAACCTTTTAGTTTTACAGGATCACTATGAGTTAACAAACAGCTGAAACCTGAGTTTCAACTTACAAACCTTTTCCCAACGACTGCCCAGGAGGGAAACTGTGGACTCATGTCCTTTCCCTGCTAAACCTACTCTCAGCTGACCAACAGAGTAACACAATTAGTACACTATTGCTGAGAATGATTGCTTTTTACACATCGAAAATAACTATTTTATGCAGCCACAAGTTTGAACTGATATTTCAATTCAAGAATATGCCACTTCGGCTTCTTCCAGCCTGTTTTGATGCTGACCTCCCTGGAGAGTTTCTAAATAGTTATGTGACTGGCAATTTAGGAAAGCAACAGAATTTCTGGCATCCTAGAGGCAATGAAGATGTCACAGCAAGTTCAATCCTTATTACTTCAAACAATGTTGTCAACTTTTGAAGGATGCCATTTCGGAGCATAGGGTCATGTCAGTTTAATTTGATTTTAATGATAAAGAAAGGTGGGCTTGGTTCTTGTCCACTTTTTGTAGTTGTTTAACAAATAAGCTTCTGGTCACATGATCTAGTTTTCAGCGTATTTTTCTTGGCCTTGGTTAAGTGATGCATAGATAAAAGATAATTTCTTGCTTGTATCCAGAAAAATGACTTAGTGCATGCAGTCCCCAGCAGAGAAGAACATCTCATGAGAGAGCAGAGAACAGTAGTGCTCTTCAGTGCCCTCCAATCAGCAGAGCCTTTATAAGGGCATCACTTTGTCTGCCACAATCCAGACACATAGATTAGTTTACAATAAACTGCGGCGGCTTGTTTCTGTGTGATGAGAGGAACAGAAAGGTGCATTGCATCCATCTTCTGTTAACAGCATAGAACTGCTATTAGTCAACTCTTCTGAATATTATCTTTTTCAAAGTGCTCGACAAATTTTTACAAGACTCCTAATTAAGAAAATATTTTCTCAAATTTCTATGGGCAGTGAATAAAAACAGTGAAGGTTGTGAGATCTGGCTTACTGTGGATAATTTACTATTCCACTTCCAAAGATATGTGTAAATTTTCCATGTTTTGTAATGCCAGAGGTTGTTTTGATAATAAGAATGTTGGGGAGTTGTTTGCTAAGACGAGACAGGCATAAGGTGGGGTATTTTAGGCTGCTGCACCAGGTGAAATAACTCCAGGTAGACCTGACAAAGCCAAACAACAGAACAGCTGAATAAAGGATGTGGTTTTATAATCTACAAAATATGCTGGAGTAAATATTTTTCTGCATTGGTATGACATCAAATAAAAGTATAGTAACATTTCTTCAGATTTATTTAGAGTTTGAGTATATCCTAACCCATAAAATCATACGTGGTACCTAGATATTTTGAACTAAGCCTTTTGGCAATAGCTCTAACTTAAGTATGATTGAAATGGGATTTTATTTACTTCTTGCTAAATTCTGAAACATTTCAAGCTTTAGAGTGAGAGATATGTTCAAGAGAATATCTATGGTATAATTTCTGTGTTACCTTTAGTTTATATTTACCACATCATGCTCACGACAAACTCAAAAATCCTTGGAAATGTGTAGCTGTCATGTCGATTTATAATTCACTCTTCCCATATGTTTCAGTCGTCTGCATTGCAAAGACTTAGATTTAATTTTTATATTAAATTGCTATAAACTCATATGGAAAAAATAGACTAAGCTTTAGAGAGGTGATCTGTATTTAAGAGTTCAAAATGTCTCACAATGGCCATTTAAAAATTTGATACCCTAAATTAGTAAATTCATTGTAGAAGTTAAGCTTAAGACTTGCTCTAATCCAGGAAACTGCAAGAATATTTTGTTCTTATTATATGTATAATGTATTATTATGCATAGTTATGAATATATCTGTCACGTCAGATCTCACAGTAGCAACACTTTGCATTTTATGGTACACATTTATGATATTTTTTTCATGTCATACTTTTTTGAAGCCCTAAATGGTTTGGAATTTAAGTTCCAGGGCTCCAAAAGTGCATTTGCCATCTTCAGACACTTCCAAATCGAAATAATGCCCATGAGAAAGTTGGAGGGTGGAATAAAGAGTGGTTCTTGGGCCTTCTAGTTCCACTTGCTTTCCTTCCATTATGTTTTTCTGCTTAGATTTGGATTTCATTTTGCATTTGAAGATATCTAAGAATGAGGTTGACTTCTTGGGATGAGAACTCAACAGGGTATTTTTGTGATTGTTTTTATTCTAACCATGGAAGATGGAGGGCTAGGATCTGGACCCTGTAGACTTTCAAATCCATCTCTTTCACTGCCAAGAAAACTGCCTTTAGTGTTTATTGTACCTGTCCTATTGAAGCAAAGGTGCTGTGGAAAATTCAGGAAGGACTCTTGAGAGGAAAGGAAATCTACATCCCAGCAGGTAAGGTAGTTCTGAGGGAGTTATGGACTTGATTTTTTGTTTACAGCACTATTATCTCTTTGATGAAAAACATGAAATAGATTGTGTACCTCAGTCTTTGGAGTCCTGTATATCTCCTCTCTTTTGGTGAAGACCTTTACCTAGTAGGTCCATACTTTTGTCTTCCAGCTGCCTTTCGTACAGCAGTTATGATGAGGTCTGACTCTGCTAGTGTGTGACAGACTGAGCCTGAAAGTATGGATATCCCTTCACGCTTCCTATCTGCATCCCAATGAGGAACAGAGGCATCCAGAGCCCATAGCTGGGTCCCAAACAAAACACGTAGATGTTGACGGAACTTTGAGATCAAGAGGCCAGATGTAGTTACCTGATCAGTCTTTTTATGTCACGCTGCTCCGGAATATTTTGGGTGTTTTGGAGACAGTGTTTATTTTTTTCCTATATGGCAATTCCTGTTTAGAAGCTCAGAACAAACAGAAACTGGATAGCCAGAAGAAAACATTTTTGAGGAGTGAAACACCGTCAAAACAATATTTTTCTTAATTGTACTAGATTATGAAGTGTAATTACTGGCAATTTCTCAGCTTACCTTATTTGCCCCGTTTTCCTCACATTTAAAAGCGCTGTTCTGACATTACATGCTGGCTTTAATGCACAAAAATCCTTCTCATAAATTTCAGTCTTGTTTCAGATATTGCTACTGTGCTGGAACTGCTCTTGAGAGAGTTTGTAATGAGGATCTGTTGCTTCAAGCTAACTGAGAAGCTCCTTCTTTCATTGTCCTGATTTATCGGCAGCCTTTGATACTGTTGACAATGGGGCCCTATTACATTGCCTTCAGCACCTCCTGGGTTTTCCAGGCTACACGCTACCCTGTTTCACATCTTATTTAATGGAGCCCTGTCTCTACAGTTATATACTGCAGTTCTCTTGTCATACTGATGCCTTAAGCTGGGTTGTGCAATTGGATTTTGATGGTGCAATTTGCCATGACAGCATGGCAGTATAGTAAGATTCTCACTTTTGTTTGTTAATTTTTTATATATAACACACACCAGGTGTGCAAGAGTGATAATCATTTGAGAAATTATGCAGCTGCTTGTTTATGGATCTGTATGATAATGTGATCTCTAACAATACTTGACACTTCCATGTAACTGACTCAGGTTCTAAGACCATATGGTGTTAAACTTGCAGGTCTCATGTAGAGAAAAAGCTATTTTAAAACAATTTTAAAAGGTTGAATATATTACTACATGGGGGTTTTTTCCTCCTCATTACCATGCCTTGAAAGAAAGGTGTCCTTCCTGTTAACAAGCAGTGTCTGTTACATACAGACTTTTCTATTTGCATCATTCATTGATTTTAACGTGGAGCCAGTAACTTGGCAACAGAGCTTGGACATCAGAAAGGTAAATGTGGAAAACCTCACAAGGTGAAAGTTTGCTCTCTGTCTCTGCTTCTTACATTCATAGGCCAGGGACACCTTTCTTTCTGTTCTGGATTTCCTGTCATTCATTTTCTGCCATTTCCTGTGCAACAGAGCAGATATACCTCCTCCCTGCTGCGGGGCTTTTTCCAAAATGACCAAAAAATACATGTGGAATCCTCCTTATGCTTGATATGGAAGTTTCTCCGGTGCGTGAAGAATAGCCGTCATTTGTAATGCCAGCTTCAGACCTTCTTTACATGGGTTTTTTTTTCCGTATAAAGTCTAATCTCTAACCTAATGGGGTATTATGCCCAGGAAGCAGGATGCCGACCTGTAATGACATGATAACATTTCCTGCTGCATGGTTTTCTGATGGATTCTTGCAATTTTTCTTTGCTGGTTTAAATGCCAGTGTTTGTGGCTGTGGAAGGCTGCTTTCAGTGGACCAAAAGGTATGCCTGCACAGCTGAATAAAAGTGCCAGCTAATAAGCCTGAGCTCTGGATCCCAGACCACTTACTCTCAAAGTGTTAGCACTTCTGAGCTGGAGCTTGGCTGCCCACTCCTAGGCAGTCGGGAGGACTGCATGAACACAGGACACTGGGATCTGAAGGGATGGACACAGGGGCAGGAGCTACAGACCCAGCCACACAGTGCCAGCCGGCCTCAGGGCCAGTGCATGGCTATCATTTATGCTTTGTTCATTTTAGACACAACTAATGAATCTGCATCTTACTGGAAAAAAGCCTGTGGTGACAGCTGGTAGCTGCTACCAGAGAAAGCCAAAGGCAGTTTAGGGTTAATAACTGGAAACCTGCTGAGTCAGATCCATTAATGGGTCTCTGTTAAAAAAAGAAATTGAGCAGATTAGGGTGTATTTCTGCGGCACTGGCGATTGCATTTGGTTTTCTCTGAGCTGGAGAAGGTGTAAACAAATGACACCTACCAGCCTTCTCTGCAATGACCTTTGTATCCCTGCGGGCAGAGTTTCCACCCTGGTTCCTCACCTTCATCTGGGCTAAGCAACTGCTTAGCTTATTGCAAATTAGCCCAGATTTCTGTTTCTTTGGGATCCTTCTTATATCAGCCTGACCTTCAGCAAGCTAGGACATTATCAACATCAGGTTTTTTTCCATATTAGAGATGCGCTTACAGGATGAAATTCAGTGAGATTTGTTAAGGTATGTAGCTCCAATGTTTTGGTTCAGCCTCATTTCTGCTGCATAATACTTTGCACTTTCCATTAGGTGAAGTGTAATTTAAAAATGTGGGAAGAAGCCCCCTTTTGAAAGCACTTGCTATCATCTTTGCATGGCCTTCACTTCCAAATGTGGCAAAGTAAGGCAATGTGGAATCCATTCATTAAATGACACATTAAGCAGCCAATGCCTTTTTTCTATATTGCCTGCAATAAAATATATTCAAAGCACTTCATATTTCATTAAAATTATCAGTGAAATGATTTTCATCTAATGTTATTTCTGCTTTTAATAAAAAGGCCCTGCAAAATGAATAACTGAACATTTTTCCTTCCTTTCTTTCTCTTTTTACAATTATGATATTGAAAATATCCCACAAGTGAGGGAATGACCCATAAATTGAGTTATGAAGGTCATATTCTATGAAGAGCAGATATTTTCCATATATCTTTAAAGGCACAATCATTGGGTATAAGCTGGTTTAGTTCACAATGAGTCTTAAACTGTGCTCTGAGCATGATATCACTGTTTACAATAGACCATGCTGACTTTGAAGTGTGTGTTTCAAATACCTGTATGTACTAGATTGTTGCTCTTGCATCCACTGTGGCCATTTAACATTGTAACAATAGCTTTTGCCAAAATTGTCAAGTTTAAAGCAGTCTTGAAAGCTTTTTCTGAAAGTCAGAGCTGTGACAATTAGATTATTTCACTGTGATACTGTTCATTGTTTACTGATTAGAGACTTTGAAATCAGAGAAATTATTAAATCTGAAACGGTCATATAGGAAAAAAAGACTTCACAGGCAGAATAATTGTATTTCTTTTGATCTTAGGCTTATTGTGAATATAGATAAATGTAAGCTTTGCTGCAGGTATCTCAGATGGGTGACAGATGCCCTGGAAAGCTTGAAAGTAGGAGTATAGCTCACCCAGGAGTTACAAAGAATAACAAATCTGTATTTCTAATAATAATCTGTATTTCTAGAAACAAAGATAATTCATAGAACTGTGTTTAAAATAATTACACAACAAATATAAACAATGGTTTCCATTTAAGCAGTTAAGTGATGTTTTTATGGTTACAAAAGAGGTACTTTGGAAGTTCTTTAGCTTTCAATAAGGCAGTTAGTTGTCATTCTCTCTAATTTTGGATGGTAATGTAATGAGATCAGGTCGTATCATGGAAAGGAAGTTATGAGAAACTGTTTGCCCTGAAGCAGATCAACAAGGATTAATATAAAGTACGCAGGTTTATCACATAATAATGTGCTATTTTTTAACAGCTTTAATATGATCTGTAATTATAAGTATCCCATCTGCAGAATTAGGAAAGAATACTGAGATAAAGAGAGAAAAGAAATTAAAGTTGGGTCAAGGAATTAAAAAAAGAAGAAGCAAAGAACAGGCAATTATTTCTTTGCACTACAATTTGGAAAGTCACAGCTATATTTCATTCCAGACTCCTGTAAGGAAAAGCAGACAATGAAGCACAAAGCTGAAGTACTACAGAGGAATTCATGCACTGGAGAAAATCATACAAAGAGATAGATTATTTGTTGGCTTCTTCTTTTAATGACCAAAACCTAAATCTTCTGTCTCAAATGGTCTTCCTGAACTAAAAGATGATCTTCTCCATGTGTTAGGATTTAGAGCAGCAGCACTCCAGGGTCTGTGATGCTGATGAGCCCCACATTTAAGCTGCCTGGTTTGTTCTGTTTGACTGCTGTTTATCAGATTTTTTTCAGGCCACCTTAATTCCTTTCTCTTAGATCAGCCTGCTTAGCTTCTGCACCTCACATGCTGCAGGTGTCCCCTTAGAGATACCAGGGCTCCAGCCTCATCAGTGCCCTGCCGAGACCTTTATCAGCTGCAGGCAGAGAGATTTCTGATTGGATTAAAGATTGATTGTACACTAATCACAACATCTAGACAGGCAAACAGGCAGCTTGTGGTCAATGGAATCTTGTAATCAGTGCTGGGATAATAACATGCATGCAGCTGGGATTGTTGAACAGCGGGTTTCAACATACAACCTCCATACTCAGAAAAAAAAGACCATTTGCATCTTACATATCTTTGAGAAGAAATGGATAGTCAATTTGCCAGTGGGGACAATAGTTAAAAGTATTTCCCAAACTACTAAACCTGCTATTCTAATAATGTAAGGGCCTTCATTTCCAAAAGCTATCTGTAAAGGTCTTTGCAAAAGGTCTACAAAAACAGTAGCAGCCCACTGGCCCCACGTTTGTAACAGCCTCCAAGGCGTCAAAAATTTGCCAGCTTCCAACTATATCAGCACTATCACTACAGTGAAGTTTTACTTACCTTGGATCAACTTGATCTTCACTTTTGAGAACAGCAAATCTCCTTGAGGTGAATTTGCCCCTGACGCCTCAGCTCACTGTGGAATGCAGCCCTTGCGTAAGTGTACAGGTGAGATAAACAGAACCGCAGAGCAAATCGTCCCTGGGGTTGATTTAAGCAGACATGTGTTCATATGCCTCTGAAAAAGAAATCACCACACACATAAACACATCCCTCCAGAAAATAGATGGTTCTGCAGCTGAGAAAGTGTGCTGGCGGCTCGCTGTTTGAGCGTGGGGAGCAGTGATGGATGAGTAGCCACCGGAATTGTTACTTTATGCCATTAAAATCAGAGGTCTAAACATGTTTTGACACTACTAACTGCTACTTCTCACACAGACGTTCTGTTTTGGAGGATAAAGGCTTCCTTGCTTTTCGAGGGGGGCAGAGGTGAGAAGGAAAGAATCACCTGGTTTTCTCTCTGTTCCTGACTGGATTTTTCACAGAATGGGTATTCAACAAATATGAGAATTAGGAGCCACTTTTGGAAAAGACTACCCTGCTCACACACATTTTGTAAATGCACTGGTAAACTAAACAAAACAAAACAAAACAAAACAAAACAAAACAAAACAAAACAAAACAAAACAAAACACTTTCCTTTCTTATTTTTTCCCGAAAAGATTAGAAAAATTACATCTTCTTTAAGGATTCTGGCAGCATTAACCAATGCATAGGCTCAAACATATGAAGTGCTTTAGGATTTTGTCAGCAAACAGTAATGGGGACATGGGCAACTGGATGGCATTTCTAGAGATCACTTTTTTCTTTCAACTGCTGTGTGTTAAACAGGGACATGCCTCAAATTACATGTGTTTGAAAACACCAGCTAGAAATGTAAAAATTTGCCTCTGCTTCAAAGCCAAACAGAACTGCATGTAGAAAAAGTTATAACAATCCATAGCATGGCTTTTTTTTACCTGCATATTTAGGAGTATCATCTGATTTTTCAAGAAATTGCACAAGAATAATTTTGGATGAGAGGCTGTGCCGCCACACCAAGCATCACTGTAATACAGTGGGATAGCAAATGTGTGAGAGCATTCACACTTTCAGTGTGGGGCGGTAAAATATATTTCAGCATTTTCTTTAACGTGTAAACATGTGCAGATAATGATTATCTTGTGCTCTCAGTTTGCAAGCTATAATTACAATACCTGAAGAAAGGCAACAGTGAATAGAATCCTAATCACAGAAGGTGGCTGCTACCTATCAGAAATTCAAGCAATATTTATTTAATTCTTAAAACTAAGCATTTCCTTAAAAATTTACAGTATTAACAAAATTCAGAGCTAAGGGATACTCTATTTTCAGTTTTACATTATGGAATAGAAAGCTTTTTAATATTTGTAAAAAACCTTTAACATTTAGGTTAAACTAAAGAACCATTGATTTTTCTTTTGTTTTACACCTGCTTTTCCCAGCCAGTAAATTATGAGGATTTTTCTAAAATTAAAGAAAAAAGAAAGCAACAAAACAAAACAAAACAAAGCAAGAAACAAACACCAATCCATCCTGTGGGCTTAAGTAATTCTTTTGAGTAAAAATTGTGGACTTCAGTCTTGACAATAGGTTTTGTCGCAATCAGATTTTCTTTACTACAGGAAGACGGCATGCAGTGCCACCACAGACATTGTATCATTTAAAGACTCAGGATTTTACTTTCTCTAGGTAACAATGGGTAAATTAGACAAGGTTTGAAAATCTTAAAAAACCTTAACAGTTCTAGCTGTTAGTATCTACATGTAAACACTGTCTACGAAGTTTTCCACTTTCTCTTCACTTAGAGCATTAATAAACAACTAAAAGCTAACATCGTCTTTGCTGTGCAGAATAACTTCTGAAGTAGAACACTTGGCATTTTATTTTGCAAGGGTAAGTGTCACTGACCATGTGCAGCCCTCTTTCCACTATCTCAGTGGACAAAGTGGTTAGAGTATTGTTGCTACATCAGCTGTTTCTGAGAGTGGACTGTGGCTTAGTGTTATCAAATGCAACTTAATAAACTTGATGATCGAATGACATAATTGGTCTAACTATAACCAACAGTACTTCCATATTTATACCACGACTGTGAAAAACCTGTAGTTTTTATAATGTCTGTCCATTGGAAGTGCAAGTTTTAGATCAGTTCATCTTTCCTTCCTTCCACTTTCTCTGCTCACTGCAGGGGGGTTGGATTAGACAACCTTTAATGGTCCCTTCCCACCCTGAACTTTCTATGATTCTATGGTTCCTTCCAAAATGGGAGGGAAGACTGTCCCTCTGAAATGCAAAATTTCTTTCGTCCAGTTCCCTGTAAGGAGCTCTGCATGGGAGAATAAAACTTCCACTGGGACCAAAGGCAGAGACAAGTGACATCTCCTCCTCCCACATGGGGTCCCAGGTGTATGTGAGGACCAGGGCTTCCTTCCTCAGGACCATGGAGACAAAGGCAGAGAGTGTAGAGAGGAGATGCCAGAGCACCAGGAGACTTACTGAAGACGATGGCAGAAAAAAGACAGATGTTAAGCACATCCTCTACTTCATGAATGATGGCATAACAGAACTGAAAATCCAGGAGTTATCAGTGACATTAAATCTCTGCTGAAATATTTAATATCATACACGGTTACTATATAGAAGGGAATATATTTAATAAGAATGTAATGCAAAAGCTTGTAATTTCACTTATTATTTTATTTTTGCTTTTGGAAAAAAAATCTTTGGCAGTTGTTTCACATCTGGAAGTAATCTCCAAAGTGAAAAGAGGCATTAGTTTTGAAAATTTAAATAATCGATTTTTCCTTTGGCATCTTGAAAAGCCTGCATAAGTTTGTTCATATTCTAATTATCTTACCCATCTCTGTCTCCCTTGAATTAACTATTCTTATATTATATGTTCTATTCTCTTAAACCCCAACTCCAAGCTTGAAACTAAAATAAAATTATTCATCCTCCTCGTGATTCAAATACTGTCAGTACAACTATTGCAGATTTTAGTAAAATCAGTGAAAATCAAACTTGTTGTCCAGTTTGCTTTCTACCCAAAAGCCATAAATAGGCATGACCTTCCAAACATCTCTAAATAAGAACAGTTTCGCTCTAAACTATATAATAGTATACATACATCCCATGTTTGCCCAGGTTGCTTGTACCAATATTAAGTTCTAATCAACCCCATTGGGTAATTTCAAAAAAATCTAACAAAATTCTATATAGAACATTTCCATTAAAATCTCATCTCCTGAACAGAAACATCTCTGATTGAAATCTACATGAAATTCCTTTACACAGGCAAGGTAGTGATTTAAGACACGACCTGTCTATTTACCCTCATTTAGTTACAGATTGCCATAAAGTAATTCATATTTAGCACTTTAACTCAAGTTAAGGGGAAGAGGGAAAGTTGGAAGTCGGCATAAGATATGAATATATGTGATAAAAATTCTGTGGAAATGATCATCACCTTCTAATAGAGTCATTGAAGGTTAAGGTAAAGGTTGTCAAAAAAAGAAAAGTTCCCCATCATTTAATGTTCTGCTGATGAAATGACAAAGTAATAATTTCACTTGCTGTTGTGAAATGGGTATGAAGTTGGAGAAAGAATGATAGGGAAGAATAAAATACCTATTTCACCGCTAAATACAGAAGAGCAAAGGCTTTCAACTCGGTGGATGCTGGAAGCAAAGTGGCCTCTAAGCATGAACCCAGCAAGGAGTAAAAAAGCCAATAAGGAAGTGTGCTCACAAGTCCTGAGAAACCAGGGGAAACTCCTGAAGTGATACTGAGAGCTGGACAGGATGAGTGAGTGAGCAAAGAGCTCCATCAAATATAAATAGAAAAAGTCTGAGTAAGGAAAGGCAGTATTTATGAGGAGAAAAAAAAGGGAAGTTCCAAAGATGAAATGAGGTTTGGCCCTAGGGTGATATCCTACAAAGCAAAGTCATAATATCTGCAGATTTGGATTTGGAGTGGGCTAACTGAATAAACCCTGAATGCTCTTCTGTTAAAAAAGTAGATCATACTCTGCCCTCAGATTAATATCTCTATGTAACCAATATACTTAGTAAATACAATGGTGAATAATTTATAGTTTCATTTGTTTCTTTTATATCTGAACGCAGTTTCCCTAAGCAAATCACCAATGGCCATGGCTTTTTTAATAAAGAAATTGCTAGCTTGTACACCGTGTGAGGAGTTTAGAAATGGTTTTGCTCCTTGGGAAAAAAGGAAAAAAAAAAAAGGCAAATTCAGTTGCAGGCTGTTATTCGTCTTATTTCAGACAGTTAATGTTGCTTGATTATTCCCCACAGATCTTACAGCAGAATAGAGTTTGGTCCAAGGGAGGCTGAGAGCAACTGGGAAAATATCTTTTATTATTCTTAAGGAGAACTTTCACTAGAAACAGAGTGCTTGGGGTAGGCAGTATAGAAAAAAAATTGCAGGATGCTGTTTCAAAACAAAATCAAAATATATTGTAAAGAAGCAGTAATGCCATAAGGATTTTTTGCTCTCTAGAACTGCTGGGGGTGTTGCAGACAAGAGGATCTAGTATATGGATTTGTTTCTTAGTATATTTGCTTGTTGTTTTGTTTTTAAGCTGAAAAATCTATTTTCATCCCTTAAGTCTTCAAAGAAAACCCTTCTTCCAGAATTTTTAGAGAATGTCAGAAACAGAGCTCTATAGCATAGTACAGGGATTGTAGAATTCAAATCAATTTCTTTCCAATGTCTAAACATAAATGACATTAACTTTCCATGCTTTCATTTTCCTCCTGTTTTTACTGAATGTTGCTCTGTGTTACCTGTAGTAATCCCAGCTGTTTTGCAGTAAGGCATGTGAGGTACAAGCTCACCAGTGGGAGTGATCTCAGTGGTGTTGAGCTGCTGCATTATGAAAGATTTCTCTCAGCTAGAATACCAAACTGAAGAGCTTCTTCTTGGATAAAGTCAATTTGCACACTAGATAAACAACTTTGAGGAATAAGTAGTTTATTTTATAGTTTAGTGATAAAATGGAGACAAGTTTACTAAAAAAAAAAAGACTATAAGTGTTCAATGTTAAATACGTGGAACAATTAAATGCAATAGAAAAAATTAATTATAGAGACCCAGAACGTGAACTATGTAGTGCTTACTGGGTTTGGACCATGATGCTTACACAGCAAACATAGCTGGCAAATTAATCTAGACTTTTCTTCTTTGCTTTTTTTTTAAAGCAGTTATGACACTTAATTATGTACCATTTCCTCTCTTCACTGCTGTCATAAATATTGTTACTTGTCCTACAGGAAGGCATGGTTGTGCCTTACTAAGCAATCTCTGACATTAATGGAGGGAATCTAAATAAATATATAGGTTGCATGGAAATAGATGTGTACAAAATCATGCAGCAAATTACAGTCTTCCTTATCAACAGCATCTTGAGATTATTGCTGTGTTTCAGTGAAAGAGCCAGCTTCTACCAATTTGGCATCTCATTCTGCAGTTACTCCTATTTGCCTGTATGTTTTGGTACAAAGAAACACACTGAAGTCAGAAAGGTTTCTTATATATAAAAATATATATTTAAGGACTGGGATCCTTTAATCTATAGTATATAGAGTATTTTTTAAAGGACTGGAATCTTGCAGAACTATTGTACCTGTTCCTCTGGAAAATGATGCCTCAGTTCCTGTAACGTAGGAACAAGCCCTTCTGCAAGAGTATCTGCTTGTGTGTAAATGCAGATAATGTTGTCTATGTCTGTAGCTGAACACGACTCAGATGATGATCCTATGTAACGTGCAACAAGCTTCTGCCTGCTCAGTCCCTGTTAGGTTCAAGTGACTGCTCAGTTCCCACCAGCTCTTGACAAAGCCTGCTCCCTTCCTGTGCCTTTCAAGTGCTCAGCAGCAGGCACAAGATGAAATCCTGACTCCACTTCTTCTGCGCACAGGGCACAAAAGAGAGCTCACACATGGAGCCACAAGGCTCCAATTGATTAGCTGTGTGAATTCCCATGTCTCCTACATGAATTCCCCCTTCTCTTTCCCTTAAGACAGGAGCAATAGCCCAGCAGCAGATAGTGCTGCACATATGACCTTAACCTAATCAAATGCCAGGGGAAGTAAAGGGCCTTCAGTGGACTGTGATTCAGGATTGTGCTTTTGTTGTAAATGAGACATCTTGGGCTTCAGAATTGGTCCAAGATATTAAGCCTCTCACTTAGCTCCTTTCTCCTGAGACAGATCTCTAATGCTGAAGCATTAACTGATAGAAAAGATGCATTGGCTGCTCTTCTCTCAGCCTGTTCCTTCAATAAAAGTTTTGCCAATTGAAATGTAACTGGAAACACTTCAAATGTTATATCATATCATGGGATCTAGACCTGACGTCAAATGCTTCCTAGTTCTTTCTCTGCATTGAATCACTGCTAATACTGCCATTCTTTCAATGCCAGAAAAAATATATTTTTGGAAATAGAGCTATATGATGTGGTAATCCCAACTGCAAACAATAAGACGACTACAGAAGTCTTAAAACCACTTATCAAGAAGCCTTTAGGCTTGTACATCCATGAAAAAGGCAGAAAAGTCATGGGGAGCTGTGAGTGGAATTAATAAAGTGATTCCTTAGATTATGACATTCTTTGACTACTGATCTTTTTTTAACTGAGTGAATTTCCTCTCTAGAAGAAAATTGCATGGGCCATAAATAAGAATGATTTCTACTCAAAATCTGGACATCTGTATTTCAGGACAAACACAAACCTGTAATCTTGCAGACTGCCAAAATCAGTTAAATGCACTTAATTTGATTTTGGACATCTCAGACTCCAATGAACTGATCCCTAATAACAATTGATTTTATAAACAACCCAATACATAGGGTTCACAATGTTGCCTTAAAAATCAAGACAGTTTGCATGAATCCTTTCCTTAGAAAAATGTGGATGTGTTTCTCTAAAATCAGAACCTGGCTTTTATCTTTCCTGCCCTAACATAAATTTTCCCTACTTAAAATCAGTTGAGGAAGACACATACAGAAATAAGCAGCAGAACAAATTGTATTGGATTGGTTGCTTTAATGAAAAGGCATTTCAAAAACAAGCATTCAATATTATCATTTTCAACTGAATACATGAATAGGCATTTAACAAGATAATCAGATTTTATTAAAGAATAAAAGTAGTTTTATAATACAGGCATCTAATTATTTTTTTTATGTGATACTTACAAATGAAGATTCTATAACAACCACCAATAAAGACCTTGAAAATTGAAGTGCGATGGTGGAACTTCAATATAGGAGCCCACCGTGTGACACAGGTAATCCTTATTGGTTTTAATGCATTGTGCAAACATCAAACATAGCAAAAATTTTATTTCCTCTGTGTCTGTGACTCATGGTCAAAAATATACCCTGCTGTGCAATAAAGGGCTCATACTGCTGCCCTTTTGCTTGCTAGCACAGTAGTAAGGTCTTTGAGCCATAGTGGCCACCTTTTTCCATAAAATATTTAGGTATAGAATATCTTTGAAATCTCTGCCTATTAGCTTCGGCTGAGATTGGCCAAAGAATCGCAGAAGTTTTAAAGGTGACAGTTGGAGGAGTAAATACATACATAATTCTTAGGAAACTGGGTGGAAGAAATGACTGCCCAAAATAGACTGGGTCATACATGAACGAGATGAAGTTTGTTCCAGTGTCAATTACTACATAAATTTAGTGATATGATTCACACTGACACATTTTATATTTGTACTGGTGATTTTCACTGACATTTAACTCAAATGTGTAGTTTCATAGAGGCAAAGAAAACCTGCACATGAAGAATAGTGAAATCCAGATTATTTTTTAATACTGAGTGATGAGTCTGAACTACTTATTTTACTGTTAAGGATTTGGCATGATCAAATTCTATGTGATAAATCTATCTCCCAGACAAAATCCATCACTGGGACAAATTCCTCTTTACTTTGAACTCATAGTTTTATTTATGGCTATAATTTGATCAATGTTTTGAATAGGAGGCTTTATACTCTGTCTGTTATGCCAAAAAAAAAAGAAAAAAGAACATGATTTTCACTGTGTGATGCATGTGAGGAGCTAATACCAAATGCTGCCATCTATTACTCAAACACAGCTCTTCTCACTGAAATGCATACGTGTAAATTTAGTGTGTAGTTCCATTTCACATCTGAGGTATACTGCTGCCAAAAGCGGCTGCTGATCCACTCTCTGCTAGTCACACACTCTCCTTGTCCTTGCACTGGATGCAGAAATTAGAAGACTGCAGGATGGAACTGAAATATATGTGTCACGGGTTACTTTTCTGCCATGTAAGTCAGTCGGCCTCTCCTACATCGTACTAAATATTGCTTTCTGGCAAAATTCCTCAATATTTCATTGAAATAACATGTAACTGGCAGCTGGAAAATAAGAATAAATTCTTTCTGTTCTTGTTTTCAGAAGATAAAGGAAAAGGAAGTATCTTCTTAAACTGCCCAAACATGGGACAATTGCAGTTCCTGTGTCTGAGCTCTGACATATTTTCAGCTTGTCCTGTCAGACCTTTATGACTTTGCAGAGTGTACCTATCTCGGTGTGGCTCTGTCCATATGGAAAAAAACCCTACCATGGCAGGTCTGGAGATGTGGCTGGGTCTATACATGAGCAAAGCAAATAATTGTGTAATGCAGCAGACAATTTGGAGAAAAGGGGCAAGTTGTAGCTTCAAAGACAGAATTTCCCAGACACCTTTCTAAGGGAATTTTATCCCCACAAGTTTTAATGAAGTCAGTAACAGAAACTGAGAACTATCATGTGCTGTTGAGTTTTAAAGAAATGCAGAAGTATCTACATGGTGATACATCAAAGCACATTAAATTCACCCTATGGCTGAGTTTTTTGTGTTTGTTTGTTTGTTTGCTTGGGGCTTTTTTCCCCTGGAATTCGAAGGCAGATTGTGTATTGTTCACTTTCGTAACTGAGATGGAAGAAGATGAAATGTAATATTGACTCAGGATCTATCCAAGACTCAGTCTGGTGGGAGCAGCATTGAGAAGGTGTTGCTGTGTGCCTGCCCAGGTCTGTATTCTTCTTCTAAGTATCTTTACTGGAGAATATATAAAAAGAGTTGGAGGAAATCAATACTGAATAACAAAGAGCCCTTGAAAAGTCAGTGGGGGTCAGAACTAAGAATTAATACAGAAATACACGACAACAAATGAAGAAAAGGACAGAAGGGATGTTCAAAAGGAGGAATCAACAGAGTATCCCTGGCTACACAGCACTCCCTGAGAGCATCTGAGGATCCTGTGGGTGCCACCCAACAGAGCTGTGCAAAGAGCTATGATATCACTGAGGACCAGAATTAGACTGAAACCTCCCTATTAAGTTCCCTCCTCATGGCTACAGATGGAAGGAGATAAAAGAGAGAAATCCTCTGCTTTTCTGGGAGAATCTGTAAGCAGAAAGCTGCAGCAATAAGTTCGTCCACAATGTCAGAACATCCAGAGAAGATGGAAAAGGGCTGAAGTCTGGTGCAGGGAACCTAAGTAAGTAAACTTTCCTCTTGCTACAAGATGGAGCAGAAAAGTGCAATGAATTTAAACTGACCCATGGGAACGTTTTCCAATGGAAGACTGTAGAATTAAAACAGAATAAAATCTACCCAGGGAGGACTTTTTTGAGCCTTTTTGGTGATGAAATACCTTGCTTTTTGGTGTTTAGACAGGGCAGAAAGCTTTGGAAATTCAGAGTGTGAATGATGCATTCAAAATGCAGTCTGGAGTTATGTGGCTGGACAGTGTTTCTCTCTCCACTAATTGCTGGTGTGACCTTATGGGATCCTATTAGAGTGATCTCTGCTGGATTGGGAAGTAGGAGCAAATTAAGGCTTCTCTTCCACAAAAGAGAATCATTTGCCAGTCATGGTCAGAAACAGGACCTAGAGGTGTATTTTGCAGGGAGCACACTATGACAGCTCCTCTTTTAAGCAAGAGAAAAACTCAGAATGTATCTGACTAGTTGCCTCCTGGGCTATTTATATCACAGCACAAATCATGGAAGCATCCAACATGCATTAGGGCTCTCTAAATGTAACTTAAGTAAGACAGTCACAGTGTTGCTACATCTCCTACTAAAAGCAAGCCTTGGGTTAAAATGGTTGTTCCTAGCAAGTTCTCATTTTCTGACATTTGATAGAAAGTGGGGTATGTGATGATGCTTATTTCTTTTTAAGACAGCTCCAATGCAGAGACTTGAGGGGTTGAAGTCACAAATTCACAAGGAAATAAGTCAGGAGAATGTCAAGCGTGCAGAGGCAAAGCCACGTATGTAGGCTGCCATTAGTTTTATCATTACTTTGAGATTCATCAGAAGTCAAAGCAACCTGATTACAAACACGATAGTATTTAAGTAGCCAATGAAGCACAAGTACACCTGCTAGTGAAAGCACAGATTTTTCACTCTGAAACATTAAGTGAATGCAACAAATATTTTTTTAACTTCAGATGAAACTGTTTTTACAAAGTTTCATGATAAACAACTATAATCGCCTCATTGTTATAACATTCCTCATTAGCTTACTTAATAATAACTTCCATAGACATTTCAACAATGGGTTATGTCCCTGCTGAACCCTGGAGTAGATGACCTTGGAGTGCAAACCGTAAACAATAATGTCGCATACAATGTTTTCCTCACCATTCTGAAGTACAGCAATGATTGGAGAAGGAGAACCACCCTGCTGAAGTGCACTGGTGTTGCAGTATTGAGGATCTGTGTTAAAGGAATACACTCGGTGCAGGTAGCTCAATGTGCAGCTGCAGTGGAGCTGCAGGTTGAGCTCTGGGTGGCAGAGCCCGAGGCAAGAGGCCGTGAGCTGCTGACCCTTTCACACCAAAGGACACAGGGACCTGTGGCCAGCTGGGTGGGGGACACCCAGAGATGCTGCAGGAGCTGAGGAGCCCAGACTTTCACATCTGTAGACTAAAGGTATAAAACCCCAGGGGTGGCTTTGTTCAGGTTCCTCCTCGAGCCGTTTTTCAGTTGATGCACCATGATTAAATAATTTTAAGGATCCAGATATCCAAGACTCTGCTACGGGAAACCTGGAGTTGAGCCAGTAAGGAAACCTTGCCAAACTGCAAGAGAGTGGGGGGTATGGCTGCAAAGGGACCTCAGTCTTAGCTTGAGGGGGTGAGAGTGTGACTGTCAGAGTTGCTCCCAGATGATCAGACAGAGAACTTTCCTTAACACTAAGTCTTGGTCATGCATGTAAAATAAACATGCTACTCAATTTTTTGATCCCCGTTTTAAGTCACCTCTTCGGTGGCACCTTGTGCAGCTTTTTTTATTTCCTTTTCAAGACTTCTTCTATAACTTCTAAAGTAAGATTACTTAGAAAATGAATTTCTTTTAAATAAAGCAACACCTTTTGTTAGACATGTAGTGAGTTTAGACCCTGTGTGTATCCACATTGCTAAGCATGTGTTGTGAAAAGAGCCCTCAGCCGTGTACCAGTTTTCTGGGTCTTGTCATCTGTGTGATACACCATCACACTCTGGGAAAAACAGTTGTGTAATTTTGCTCAGAAAAAGTCTTCAGGGATATTTCATATAAAGAGATTTTATTCACTGACTATGATATGAGTCAAAATCTCTTAGACTTGTTACCATAGCTATTCTTGACTGCTACTGCTGGTGTTTTCTATACATATAAAATGTACTTTCGTTCAGAATTCAGGGATGAATTCTTGTAAAAAGCTTCAATAAATGTTAGAAATACATTTCCTGCCTTTACATATAATTATGCAAAATAAGGATCTTCAATTTTAAACTTACTCTTCATTCTAGCACAGAAAATATGCTCTAAGAAAGGGTAGATGGTATCATCAGTTGGAGTACTGCTGTATAACTAAGGATAAAAATTGGGGTTTGAAAAGATGTCTATCATTTATTGAAAAAGCAGGGATGTACAGGGACTCAGTCTATTAAAAATTTCTGTAGATAGTGTCATTCTATGCTTGTAGCAAACTCAAGTTTTTGCTGCCACTCCCACATCTCTAAACCAGGAAAAAGCACGAATATGGAGAGATTCCACTGATTGGCTGGCAAAAGGAAGCAGAACTGCCCTGACAGTCTGTGAACAGTTTGCAAGCTGCTCCATCAGGTATTACTTATTGAGGTCTTAAGATGAGTAGATATCAGGATAAAATACTTGCATTATGAACAAGAGAGAAAACTTAAACTTTAAAAACAGACTTTGAGTTTAATTTGGGCAAGAGTGAAAGTGGGTTAAGAGATCATATATGTTAAAACAAATGCAAGGATCTGTTAAGTCAGTTAATATTGTCCTTAAGATTGCCACTACTGAAATTCAGCCTGAAAGATTACAGCGCTTATTGTTCCACAAAATTAGGAAGAAGCTTCCCCAGGTATGTACTATAATCAAATATGAACATCAATGTATGTTTTAGAATGAGTGCTGATGTCTTTCTTCTGGTTTCTGGCTGGGACTGGTGCTGGTTAACATCTTTGTCAGCAACATGGACAGCGAGATTAAGTTCAATCTCAGCAAGTTTGCCAAGGACACCAAGCTGAGAGGTTCAGTCAACACTCTGGAGGGAGGGGATGCCATCCAGATTGGCCTGGGCAGGCTGGAGAGGTGGGCATGTGCAAACCTCATGAAGTTCAACACGGCCAAGTGCAAGGTCCTGTACCTGTGTTGGGGCAATCCCAAGCACAAAATACAGGCTGGGCAGAGAAGGGATTGAGAGCAGCCTTCCCTCAGAGGAGAAGGACTTGGGGGTGGTGATGAACAAGAAGCTCAACAGGTCTCAGCCACGCACGCTTGCAGCTAGAAAGCCAAATGTGTCCTGAGCTGCATCGAAAACACCATGGACAGCAGGATGAGGGAAGGGATTCTCTCCCTCTACTCCACTCTGTTGGGATCCCTCCTGCAGTGCTGTGTACAGGTCTGGGGGACTCCAACATAAGAAGAATGTTGAGTTTGGAGCGAGTCCAGAGAGGCCCACAGAGATATCAGAGGGCTGCAACACCTCTCATATGAAGACAGGCTGGGAGAGTTGGGGCTGTTCAGCCTGAGGAAGAGAAGGATCTGGGGAGAACTTATAAAGCCTTCAGGTATCTAAAAGAAGCTACAAGAAAGCTGGAGAGGGACTTCTGACAAGGGCAGGTAGTGATAGGCTAAGGGCAGATGGTTTTAAACTAAAAGGTTTGGTTTAAATAAGATTTTAGAAAGAAATCTTTTACTCTGAGGGAGTTGGGGCACTGGTACAGGTTGCCCATAGAAGCTGTAGCTGCCCTATCCCTGGAAGTGTTCAAGGGCAGGGTGGATGGGGCTCTGAGCAACCTGGTCTAGTGGAAGGTGTCCCTGCACGTGGCAGGGGAGTTGGAAGGAGATGATCTTTAGGCTCCCTTCCAACCCAAATCATTTTATGATTCTACAATTCTAAGATTAGGTTTTCACTTAATGTTAATGAAATATCTCCTGTGGCTTAAATCATAGCAGTTTTCTCGCTCTCTAAATAAAAAAAAATGTGAAGAGGAAAAAAAGAAGAATATCCTTGATGAAAAGTATGCTGGTACAATTGTTAGGAGGAGAGCAGTGGCAAGCGTTTCATGAAACTTCAGGAAAAGCTGATATTGAACAGTAAAGGAGAAATTTTATCTTTGGTGGAGCTTCTCCTTCGACTGTTATGTACTCTTAACAAAAATCTGTCTATGACGTGAAACTCTGGCTGCTGAGACTTTTGTAACTCAGTCAAGTGTGCTGCTTTCTGTTTTGAGCATCAAAGTGAGCTCTCTACCCTTAAACTCATTCCTCTGCTCACCTTCCACCTTTCCCTGTATTCCTGACCTGTCCAATAATTTTTTAGCCCTCTGGCCAGTTTCAGACAACTTGGAGATAGTAGCTGGAGAAAATTAAGTTCCTACAAGTACTGTGAAAAGCAATGGCAAGACGACACTTTTATGAAACTGCTGCCACACACTTTTGAGAATGCCCTGCTTTCTAGGAAGCTTTATCTGATTTTGTACTAGACAAAATAATAGGCAAAAAAACCCCTGACTCTTTAAGACTTAGATTTGTAAATTGCTGAAGAAAATATCTGTACACATCTCTGTGCCACTGTGCTGTCTGGTCCTCTTCATATTCTCCTGTCAGAGACTGTAATCTCCCTGGATGGAGCCGTGCTGCTAACATAAACAGAGCGGGGACCCCAACTTGCTTTGATACAGAACGGAAAACTCCATTACACAAAGGCAAGAAAGCAGCACAGAAACAACAGCGCTCACGCCCAGTTTAAATTATTCTAAAATATTATGATGAGTATCCAGCAGCCTGCTCAGTAATGTGACCATTTATTTCCAACTACATAAAGCAAAAGAAAGCCTGTTAATATCAGCAGCTAATTACAGCGCCTCCTTCTCTCTCCAGACACATAAAAGAGGCTGTGAAGAGCAAGAGGGAGAGACTGCAGCAGTGGCAGATTGAAGCTCTTCTCGTTAAATTAAATCTGGCTGAAGATGGAATGTGTTAGAGTGGACAGCAGTGATAATGGGTACTGTTTCTTCAGTGTGTCTGTGTATAAATTAACTACCTTTCAGTGCTATATGGACAATAAAGCTTCAGCAGTTTTCCTCCTAGTTCCACATATGCTGCAATAATTACAAGCATAACTTTATTTACTTCTGGCAGTAAAATTATGAATAAATGATGTCTCATTGCTGTGGTCATGTTCTCTTTGGCCTCTTCTCTCGTTCTGCTCTATCACAAATCATGTTCTCTACTCTGATAATGCTAAGAAACACAAAGTTGGCAGATGTCTTGCTGTGTGACATATATCCCTTGCACTCAGGTCTTTAAACATTCAGTCTACCTATTTTCTGAAAGAAATGTGAAGCTGTGATAGAAAAAGAGAGTGCCTGTAGTGCTCGCGCAATGCAGTGGTGCTGTGTCATGACCCATGTTCTTTCCAGATGATTTAAAACATTGCTGACTATTACCTTTTTCTTACTTTATTTGGCTTCCCTTTCAAATCATAGTATCTTGCCATCAGCACTGAAACTAATTTGGCTGTGACCCTTATGCTTGGTGGCTAAATTGATTTTTCTCTTCCTGATTCTTGTTTTCCCTTCCATTACAAAGCACCACCAGGATTCCCATATGGGTAATGCATCAGAGTTTTTGGACAACTGGGTAAAAAAATCCAGTACTCTCATGACTTGCAAAAAAGTAGTTGAAAAATAACAATAACAAGAACGAGCAGAAAAAATCCAGCCTGGGAGTAAAATATAAATAGATTATGTCTTGCTAATTCTGCACAGGGAAATTCAGAGAGCTAGTTGAATTCGTATTTTATTCCTGTAATGCCTCCAATTATGTTTTCCATTTGTTTATAAGATTCACATTATTTAAGAAGCACGTTAGGCCAGCATTTGCAAATAAATGAATTTTGACTTGAATAGACAAAATACAGGGGGAAAAAAACCACTATAATGCCAGTAAAGTTGTAAAGCCATCTTTATCTGGAATACTCAGGTGCTATAAAAATTAGATAAAAGTATTTCAATCAAGGCCAGGGTTTGAGGTTCTGGGTTCTGCAAGTGTGTGTGCGTGTGTGTGTAGCATTTGCTGCTTTTAATTCATAAGCTCAGGGCTTTATAGAAAAGCACTGATATATTTTGACAGCAGCAAAGGCTTGATTTTCAGACATCCTTCATATTCGCAACTTGCAGTAAATTTGTTTTTCTCTAAAAATCAAACTAAGTTTCCTAAACATGAGGGCTTACTCCTAATTTTAAATTTCAAAGCAGTAGTTAATTGGAGCTTATTGTAGCCTTGACAGTAAGTTTCACTGTACAGGGTTGCTGGTTCCTCCCGTCCCCATGAACAAACTCCTGAACATCTCCCCACCTCTTACGTTAAACCACTCTTTGACACAGGTAGGTGCATCCAGGAATGTTGCAGAAGCAAGACAGATTTTGGATTTGTTTCAAGCTAAGGTTCATCAAAAGAAATCTCTTTTTAAAGTAAAAGCTAAAGTTTTCGTTTTACTCTGCTTTGGAAGACTTGGTGAGGGGATACATTCCATGTGACACAAGAGGAGCTCAATCCCCAGAACCTTGTTGGGTGTCTCGCCATTCCTGATTGCTGGAGCTTGCTACAGGAAAGCAGCCTGGGATCATGTCCTGTGCTGCCTCAATGGGGTGGGAGCTCTCTCCAGTGCCCTGGAGTGCTGTTACTCCATCAAGGGCTAAATGGGATGTTTTTGAGTTTGAACTCTCATCTGGAGGTTCCTTAGTGACACTTCATCTTGAACATGAGCAGCAGCTTTTCCTCTGCTTCCCCGGTGCTCAGTGGCAGCCGGCTGGAGGCCCATGACTTGTGCCTGGGTATGGCCAAGGAGAAGGTTGTGGTGCTGGTCAGAGGCACCCACACCTACCAGAGCAGATCACCCACACCAAGAGGATAATGTCTGGTCCACCCATGCAAAGCACCAGAAGGAAGGAAAAGACTGTCATTTCACGACAGTGTAAAAGAGGGTCCACCTCTTGCATCCTGTCAGAGAATAGCATCCTATCTATAACAGCAACAGATATTTGGGCCTAAACCTCTTTGTATCTTAATTTCTTCCAAGTCAAAATAAGTTTACTGCCAGCCTTATAGCACGTTCTCTGGTTCTTTGATAAAAGATATTTCACCAGTGTAAATTATTATTTTATTACTTTTGGCAGACAGAATGTTTAGCAAGTCATTTGAAATGTATGCTTCTTCAAAACCCACTAAATGCAGTGGGAATCTTTACACAGAATCTTAATTTATCCCCATATACTTCAGCTGTTTTTTTATCTTTCTTTTGAACCACTGAGCAATTTTCAATCTGAAAAGAGAATCTGAGGAATGATACACAATTGTCACACACATCAGTCTTTTAAAAAATTGGGTTTATGACTTTGATGTAGTCTAGACAAATGAACATATTTCAGAAGCTTCTGAAGCTACTGACTGACTGATGGAAGTACTGCTTTGTATTTTAATAATTGGCTTTTCTGGCTTTTGAGATATGAACATCTGCAAACAAGAACTTTCCTCAGGAAGTCAAACCAGCCTCTACACTCCCCCGCAATGCAAGAGAGCAGATGCTGCTCACCAACCCCTGCTCTGCAGTTTGGAATATCTCAGCTAAGCACTGCAGTCCTTTGCCATTGATCAGTAAAGGTGGGTGAACCATGGGGAATAACAGGGAGAAACTAAATGCTGTGTGAGCAGGGGTCTTGATACTAAATCTCTCCTTAACATCATGAATATACTCATGTGTTTATAATATATATTTATTTGCATGCAAATGCATTTTATATTGCAATGATCTTCTGGCAGCTAGGGATTACTTTTTATCCTTTCCTGTATCATAAGGCTAATGAAACAGTCAATTAAATTAATCCTCTGCAAATTTAAAGTGGCTGAGAAATGAACACAGCTATAAGCTGTAGAATTTGCAGCCAGAAGATATTGACAGCGAAACAGGTTAGTGCTGTTTGATAAAGAATTAAATACTTAGTCCAAATTGCAGATGCTCTGTGCACAGAGATCCTCTACAGTCAGGGTAGTCTTGCAATGGTTGCAATTCTTTACAGTCCTTTATCTATCTCTTATTTATCTTTCTATCAACTCTTATTCTACAGAAAACACTTTTTCCTTAAATTAAAAAGGATTCTCTCTAGCCTGGAGAAAAGTAAAAGTAAGGCTTTCTGTTTTCTCTACATCCACACCTTTCCATTCCTAAATTTTGTGATTCTAAAATTATCCTTACCCCTAAAATGTTTGGGGAAAAAACCATTGCACTGGAAGAAGGATAAGCATGTGGAATTTCCAGTACAGATCTCATTAATCCTTTTAACAGAATAACCTTCATCACTGGATTCTGAAATAGGAAATGCAATAGTGCCTCCTTTATTAATTAGTTGGTGGAATTAATTAACTGCTAACTAATAACTAAATAAGCAACCCTGCAAACATTTGAGCATCTGCATATCTTTAGGCATGAGAGTAATGATAGGAGAATTGACGGGAGAACCGTATGTTTAAAATTAAACCAGGTTGTGTTAGCAAAATAGAGCTTTTAATATTTCTCTACAGAAAGTCTGCGTTGCCTTCTAGCTTCTACAGCAGTGGGTTTCATATTTACCTGTAACTATATCTGCCTGTCTATCTGAAGAAAGCATTATCTTTAAGGTAAAAACATACATGAAACAAGAAAAAAAAGAACAAGAATCTTCTATACTGGGGCAGAGGGGAAAGATGTGTTTCAGTAATTTATAATTAGTGAAATAAATGAACCATGTATTGGTTAACAAATTTCTGTCTTGTTACGATAATACCCAGATTTTAAAACCACAATGTTACTCTCAGAATCTAATGCAGAATAACAACACTACGATTTGTTGTTCATTCATATTAAAATGCTACACTCAGCTTTTAAACTCCATGCCTTTTCCCATGCTCATCCTCAGTTTCAGATCTTATAATTGCCAACAGCTGTCTGTAAGTGTCATTGCTCTGTCACAGGACACTCATTGTCACCACAGTAGATCCAAAAACCAGGGCACTCTGCAGCTTGTTGATGTGATGCCCACTACCAGCAAGATGGTTAACATCACCTCACTGAGAATATTTACCTTCAAAATTTCAAAAAGATCTCTGGTGCTGTTCCATGAATGCCATGGTGAGTATTTGAGGCGTTGTATAAAGAAACAACAGCAGTCATTGACCTGCACCTATCTTTTTTTTTGTTTGCTTTTTTTTTTCTTTTTCTTTTTTTTTTTTTTTTAATGCAGGTAGAGAAAATACAAAGATGTCAACTTTCCTCTGAGATCACTGCATGAGAAAAAACCATGTGGATTTTATGCAGGGAAAAATGTAAAAAAAAAAGTAAACCAAAGAAACCGTATTTTTCTTACTCCTGGAATGATTTGTAAAGGGGCAATCAGTGTTCTCCAGGCTGTGGAGTAAACAGGAGGGAGGGATTTAATGAGCACTTTGTGAGTTATACATCTCTGGATATGGAGAAAGGATTGCTGCAGTTGTGCAGTTTTGTAGTGTTTGGTGGGTTGGTTGGTTCATTTTGTTTTCATTTCTGTTTCTTATATGTCATAGACAAAGTTTCCACAGATAACCTCAAATTGGCCGTATTTAAGATGTCATAGAATCATAGAATGGTTTGGGTTGGAACGGATCTTAAATATCAAGGTCCAACACTCCTTCCATGGGCAGGGACACCTTCCACTAGACCAGGCTGCTCATGGCCCCATCCGCCCTGGCCTTGAACATTGTCAGGAATGGGGTATCCACAGCTTCTCTGGGCAACCTTTTCCAGGTACTTTGATACCTCCTCAGCTGTAGACCACCCCCTCCTACTTTAGACCACAGAGCCATGGCCACTGTGTGCCATACATAGCAGCCAAGACTTCTAGGTGTTCCTAAGATGAGCTTCGTATTTTTCATGCAGTGCTTTCTATTTTAAAAAGCTTCAAATGTTCAGGTTTCCTTATTTGATCAGTTGAGATATATCTTTTGCACTAACGTAAAATGTACAAGACATGTCAATGCTGAAGTTTGCTTTGTGCTTAATGAGCAGAGATAGACGAGTGTAAGGTGTCAGTTGAATGAAGAACATTTGGCAAACAAGCAGATACTGATGAAGTATCATTACTGTGAACCAGTTGTTCAATGTTTGATGACAAATCTACTGAAGACACTTAACACGCCTAATTTTTCTCAGAAAATGTGGCCTTGGTGCTGAGGAGTCAAAGACAGCTGCAATGGCATAAAATGTTTCTTATATACTTTAATGGATTGCAAAAGTATTTCACATTCTAGAAAACTGCCTCAACAGTGTCCCCCACATTTTATTAATAAAATATTCTTTCCTTACATATATCTGGTTACCAGTGGTCCACCTTGATTTTTCATGCTTAGCCTTAAGCCTGGAAATATTTGTTCCCTTTAATAGAGGCAAATGTGTAGTAGGTTAATATGGAGAAGCATAAACTGTCCTCTGTCATTAGGATTGTGTTAATTCCTTTTTTTTTTTTTTAATCTATCACAAGGGATTGTAAACCAAAGTATGAAGAACATAACAAGCAACACTGAAACAGGCTGAAAACTGAATTTTGCAACTTTAGACTTAATATTCTTTTAATGCCCAAACAATGCCACGTCTTAGGAACAAGATAAAAGCACTAACAGTGTATCAAATTCCTGTGAAATGATGCCCCTACTTTGCATGGTATAACATCACCTATTGAGAAATGTATTTGTTTAAGATGCTGCTACATCTGATTATGAGATTATGTTTAAGAAGATAATATATACTTTACCAAGCATTACTTTACCACTTATTTAGTGCTGAAGTATAATCCTGTTCTATGTAAATTGCTAGAATACAAAATAGATCTGTCCTGACTTAACGAAAGATATTTTCTCCCCTCAGTTTATATGCTTCTACAGATGTGGGTTTTTCTGTGTTACAAATGCTTTTTAGAGTTCTTCCTCTTCACACCCTGGAGGGGCAAAAAGCAGATTAAGATTTTGGGGGTTTGTTGTTTGTTTGGAAAAGAAGCTTTTCATGAATACCAAAATGAGAAGTGTAGCATGAAGAATAACTTAAATGGCTTTTCAGCGTTGTATAAACAAACCATGGAAACCTGAAATAAATGAAAAATATTGAACTCTGGAATTGGCACTCTGGGTGAAATTAGGTGCAGTATGAATTTCACATCCAGGACAGATCTTCTATGTTGGATTACAAAGGTCACCTATTAAAAAGCCCAAATTTACCAACAGCTACACCTTGCTCTATGCATGTTTATGTGTATATTTCACATGTTCAATAATTGTTACTGCAGAAAGTTATTCATTTTTCTATGGAAAATCATTTGTATTTTGCACTATGTTCACAGACTAGCCAAATCACTCAGTCTAGGGAGGAGATTGGCTATCTATTAAAGCACTGAAAACTCAGACTTCTAGGTTTAAAATATACACCTTAATGAGGGAGCTGCTGGAGACAGCAGCATGGGATGGAAAGGCACATTGTGTTGATTCAGCAATATTTTTTTCTTGCTTCCATCCCTATGTGAGTTCACACAGACTGACACTCCTTCAGCCCTAATTTTCCATTCTCCTTTCCCCAGGTTGTGTCCCTCAAGGAAATTATACTCGTATGGCTCTAGTATCCTAAAGCTATATAGCTATTCCCTGACAGGGACTTCACCGATGTCAAAAGCTAGTTACATCAAGAAGGTATAAAATAACAAAGAGTACTTCAGAAAAGATGCTCTTTCTCTCTCTCTCTCTCTATATATATATGTACAGACCCTGTCTCACTCCTGTGGGCCAGCTCCGTCTGCCAGCCAAGCTTTCCAAAAGCTACGGCTTCTCCTGGGGCAGACGTCTGCAGAGCATCTGACAGCTGGGAAACCCAAAGTACTTTTCCAGGTTGAAGTGGTGGTGCAGTGCTTTCCACCTGGGACTGAAGGAGCATTACAAATGAATCCATGTGAAAAATCATCCAGGCAGATCCTCTCCTCCTCCTTGGCAGAAGACTGCTCTGGAAGTTCTGTGCTGCTCAGTCTGCCCTGAGCATTCTGCTGTCACTTGTGCAAATGCAGTACTTGAACTAAATTGGGGCTAGGTATGATCTGACATAAGCTTTGACAGTCACATGCTAACTGTGTTACACTTCCAAGTCCTGTAGTTGTGAACTTCAGTCATATGGCCTCCATTCCTCCAATTTCCATGTGCTCAATCTGCCATTTTTATCCATTTTCCCCATTTTTCCCAAGGGGCTTATCCTTCCCAGTAAGTTATAGTTGACAACGACAATTGAAATGTGAGCACTAGGTGCTAACAGAATCAGTTTATCCCTGTTTTGAGATTACACCCCACAGTGATGAAACAAGGTCCTGGTTTGCTGTTTGTTCAGTTCAGGACCAGCTCAAGAACCAGGTAGATGCTTGAACTCAGAATTTATTGACTCTCCTCATTTTAGTAAGCATCAAAACCTTACATACCATCATAAAACATCTTTGCTTGAGGGACTTCCTCAAATAAGGAAATCCATAGTAATATTTTGATTCTTTTCCTCAGAATGAGAAAATATTGGAAATATATAGGTGGCACGTACTTTTCTACTCTTATCAGCCAGTGCTCTGTATCAGCCAGCAACTTATGTAAGGTAGTGCTGAGGCAGGTACTCCTTGCAGGAGAGAAAGATTTTGTTTCTTTAATATTGTGAATGTCAGCAGCTTTACTCTTTCCCTGTGCATGACAATTTTATGCTTCTGAGTAGTGAGTGATACACATAGAAACAGGGAATCATTTAGGTTGGAAAAGACATCTAACGTCATTGAGTACCACCACGAACCCAGCACTGTCGAGTCCACCACTAAAACATGTCCCCAAGCGCCACATCTACATGTTTTTCAAACCCTTCTAGGGATGGTGACTCTACTACTTGACTGCATCATGTTCCAATGTCTGACCACCTTTTCAGTGAATAAATTTTTCCTGATCTCTAATCTAAACCTCCCCTGGAGCAATTTGAGACCATTTCCTCTTGTCCTGTGGCTTGCTCCTTGGGAGAAAAGGCTGATCCCCACCTGGCTCCAGCTTCCTTTCAGGGAGTTGCAGAGAGTGATAAAGTCCCACCTGAGCCTCCTTTTCTCCAGGCTAAACACTCCCAGCTCCCTCAGCTGCTCCTCATAAGATGCGTGCTCTAGTTCTTTCACCAGCTTATTCTTTTAATAAGATACTGTTTAAAGGACTAAGCAGTGGCTCTGGTTCCTGCTGCTACTATAACTGTATTTGAATTCAGACTTGCTAATAATGATATCTTTGTTTTATTCATTTAAATTCTTTTCCGAAGAACTGTGAATTTTTCTCTTCCTGACTTTTCCTGATAAGCTTATGTGTTAAAAAATACAATGAGACTATTGGTGCAATTTGCTGAGCAGATAATATTGTACGACAATAAGGTCAGCAACGGTACTTGCAACAGGGAAGATGGTTAAATTTAAATATTACCCAAATGTTATTGGCCAGTTATGATATTTAAAATTATGAATAAAATGAAAAATCCTCTTTCTTAATAAATTAATTTGAATATTAATGGAAGAGTGGAGAAATATTATCACAAGTATATGTAGCTGGTAGATTTAAAACTAGTGATATTGTATATGGTATGAAAATGCACACAAAATATTGGTTTTCCTTGTTATGACATCAAGTAAGCCCCAAAGAATTTTAAGAAGAAATCTGGAAATTATTTTACATTGAGAAGACAGCAACTGCCTGGACATAGGCTGGATTTTACATGCATGTATCTATCACTTTCGTTTCCTCGTATATGCAGCACATAAAACCAGGAAGGTTGTATATAATTTGGCACTCTCACTGACAGCATGGAAGAGAACTACTATGTCAAAAGCTTTAAGTCTAAAATTATCTTAAATTTACCCACAGTGGCTGTGCCACTGCTTGACAGGTTTTAGAGAGCTACTGGAGAAACATCACTGTTTCTTCCCCAAAGATAGTTTAGAAAGTAGCCACACATAATTGCAATCTCTCTAATTTGTTTTTGACCCAAGATGACAAATAAAACTTGAACAAATCCTGTTTAAATTAAGATAATTAGGTGAATAATGCCCACTCTGGTTCCACAAATTTTTGTGAGACAAAATAAACTAAAAAACATTGACACTAAAGGCCTACTCCTCTAGTATATGCCTCTCTATCCCACTAAGTCATATTCCTTACAAGACCACATGGATGCATTTGAATTCCCCAAATTTTCAGCAATATATATATTATATTGCAGATAAGTGAGACTGAGAGTTAGTATTTTCTTTCCCAATAGCCAACTTTCCTTTCCTGTTCCCTACCACCAGCCCTAAGGGCTAGTGCACATTGATTAATGAGCTCTACATTCTCATAGTTGCAGTTTTTATCATATTAAAGCTGTAGGGGTTTTTTTCCACCTCTGCAAGCTCAGCAGGTCAAGAATTATGTATGACTGGTTATAGGCTTTGCAGACAATTTTTTTCTGTTGCCAGAATCCCCTCCATCAGGTACCCATTATGTTTTAACTAGTTGCTCTTCGTACCAGAGCTACATATAGAAAGAATTCCTATACTGTGCCAACTCTTCACACAATGTGGGTGGTATAAATGTGATATATAAATACAGATAATACACTTGGGGGGCATGGGAAATGCTTAATTTACCTGGGCTTTGCTTTATCATGAAAGTTACTGCCAGAGATTCTGTTATCAAGGTCATTCACTCTGCAAAACAGGGTGCCATTTCTCTACATTTTTGCAGTAAGCCATTAAGGCTTTCTTGAAAGAGGAGATCTTTCTGTTGTATTACACATTATTTTTTCATAAATAGTCTTGACTAGTTTGGAAGTAGAGTTTTCTCTGGCATCAATAGCTTGCATTGCAGTTCTGTGTTTCAAGTTCTGTCATGCTACTGAAGTTGAAGGAAAAATAAAACCAAACCCTCTTAAGCTGCTCTCTTTGTCTCACCATAACTAGTTTTGCACAGACCTGTGTATTTCTAGCTGGGCTGTAACCACTTCCAGTTCATTCTTTTTGTTTAGGCACACAGCTAGGAAAAAGTGAAAAGAGAATAAGCTTTCAACAGCCTCAGAACTGTTCCCTTCTATACTTACAGTAATGTGGTAGAATTCTGTTTTCAAATGTTTTATAGATCCAGAGTATTTTTAAATTTAATTAATGTTTAAGTTTAATAAAATAATGCACAAAATCATTATTTTGTGACATTAATGAAGTCTATTTTCTAGCACAGTTTGAATAGGCAGCACTAAAATAGCACTAAAATACATTAACATTAGGTCATCTGCTTTGCATTTATAACAATAAGCTCACATTTTCAGAAAGGATAATCTTAAACAACGGGTTTTTCAGTGCAAACTGTATATCTTTATCTTAAAATTCCAAATGTTTCAACAATAGATGATGATTAAGGACTAGACAATTATTCTTCATATCTCAATGATTTATGGCACAGAGAAAGACCTTTTCTCGAGAGTTCGAGGTGCTAAAGAGGAGGAGTATGTTTAAGTTGGCAGCTCCCTGTCTCCCTGCTTATTTACTAGGCACAGAATTTGCTTCATTGTTGCCGTCATACTAGAAAATGAGCTTATTGACTTTATTGCATGTTTGGTCCTTGGTGTGGACATATATATGGTTGAGTTCTCCAGCATTTATGTAAGCATATGCAGAAAATGAAAATAAAGGACACACATTCCTCGAGTAGCCGAAACAGGAAGACAAAATGCAATGGCAGAACTCATCTTCTCATAATGGGCTTTAGTATTTATTTGCCATAACCTGCACAATGTACTATGTGATTTCCAGGCATTGAAATAAGCACTTTGCATGTCCCAAGGAGCTCAGTATTTAATCAGAGGAAAATAAACGGCCAGTAGGAAGAAGAAAAGCAGTAAATATTTGAGAATGTTGACAAAACCCTCTGCTCTTTTTTTCATGTGTATGTAATTTGAAGTTCATTGTTCTTTAAATTTTGAACATACTTGCAATAATCTTTGGAGCCACTGGCTTTAGTATTTTAGTAATGTTGTATTCAGTATGAATAAAATAAGTGGGGAAATTGAGTGTAGTTTTTTCTGTTTCTCTTGATATCAAGGTCAGTGAATATTCATCACCTACTTGAAAAGGACTAATATATCACTTCAAAATTCTAATTGAATAAAAAACAGGAAATCAAAAAGCAAAAATCTGATAAGATTAAATAATCTACCCACCCTCTGAAATAACTACCACCAAGCTGAGAGTATTTTAAAAATTACTGTTAATATCCCGTGTCTTTCCTCCACCTACTTTGGTTCCTGTTGTTTCTTTTCACAGGCCATTTCTAACTCAATAATCTCCCACAGTGGTTGTCATACTGAGGAAAGTAGTTAACAATAACTAAGATCATGCCTGTAGCTCTTAGGTTCCCTGTTAATAAGCTGGTATATGAGCTGGCTACAACACCTTAGGCCAAAACTGTCAGACCTTCATCAATTTGAATTTTACAAGACATCTCTCTAGCATTCGTGTGTGGACTGGCTGTTAGAGCAGCACAGGACAGTTCCATCCCGATTTTCTCTGACTTGGTGTTGTACTGCCTGTCGCCTTGGCGTGTGGGAAGGCTGGGGCAGAAAACACACACATGCACTGGCCTTGAAAATCCTCATCTGTTTAACACAGTTATCTAGTAAAGTATAATAATTTACATATTACTGCTGAGTTTGCAATGGTGAGTAGTAAATCAAAAAACAATGAAGGAGTGCGCATTATACTGTGCATAATCTGTGGAGTTAACCCAGTGAAGTAGTATAGAAGTAATCCCTCCCATTCTTCCTCTTTTCATCCCATCCTTAAGGAAGCTGTTAATGTCTTTTGTGTGTTTCTGTTTGTTCCTTTGCCCTCCTGCCATAAATGTGATGTTTTACTTCCTCAGTTATTAACTATCTCAACCCAGCTCCTACACTGATTAAGAACTGACCACTTGTGTTAACATCCTGCAGACCTCTGTTGCCTTCTCGTGTTTGTGTGCTCGAGTTCTCATTCTAGGCTTTGCTCTTGAGGAATTCTACAACACCTTTTTCCCCCAAGGATTAGTCACTATCAGATGATGTTGTGTACATGAGGAACATCACCTCGCACAAATTCCCAGAATTCCCAGGCCTCTTTTTTTTTTTTTTTTTACCCTTCATGATTTATGAAGAGCTGTACCTGTCACTGAGCTTTCTGGGAAGAGCTGGGATTGAAGAACTGTTCCTACTTTTATTTAGATTTTGGGAGTCATTAAAAGAGCCGGAGGTGGACTAGAGGCCATTCAGATGTAGTGCTGTTCTAGGCAACTTCTGTGGCCTTCACAACCCAGCCAGTGTGCTGGCAGAGCTGAAACAGCTGGTAGAAGTTAATTGATGTCCATTTCTGGAGCACTCCTCTCAGAAGAAAAATAACTATTCTGTGTTGTTTGGGAAGCTGAAGATTTAGAAGATTTTCCACAGAATTTCCCAAGCTATATGAAGGTTGTCAGGCAGATCTCCTAGGTGAGTCACTGAAATAGATTGTTATAGACACATACTCCCAGGTGATTTGTAATCAGCATGTGCCTTTTATGCATATCTGGCATCAAGGATAGAAGTACAAAAATAATATAATTCTTAAATTGTATTAAATGGACTAAGAGTTATCATTATTATTATTATTACCAAAAAGATTTTGTACTTCTATTTTTAAACCCTGTGTAAATCTATGATGCTTCTCCATTTAATTAATGTGCCAGTACAATAAAATAACACACAAAATCATTATTTTGTGACATTAATGAAGTCTACTTTTCGAACACAATTTGAATAGGCAATTGAACAACAGTGCACTAAAACACATTAAAACCAGGTCATCTGCTTTGCATTTCTAACAATAAGCCCATACTTCCATGAAGGGTAATCTTAAACCACATTTTTTTTCAGAGCAGCCAGTACATCTTTATCTTAAAATTCCAAATGTTTCAACAATAGAAGATTGTTAAGAACTAGACAATTATTTTTCAGCACCCATTGATTAATGACTTAGTCTATGACACACAGAGAAAGTGTAGAACAAAGGACTGCATTATAATAATGCACAGGCATTAAACCATCTTCATTAATAGGGTCTTTTTGGATTCTGCTTAGCATGAAACAAAGTATGCCATAAAGAAAGTGAAGTATTAGCTTTAAATATCTCTTTAAACTCTCTTGATAAAAATAAAGCCTACATTTGTGCCCTTTATCTTAAAAATATTTTGTTTTCTGGGATTCACACATTCTCCAAAGTAGGTGAACTGCAGCAGGGTTTCTGAGCTATCAATTTGGTTCAGTTCCTACAGGCCACATTCTTCATACTTCATATGTTACATAGGGCATTGCAAAAAAATTTGACTGTGTCATCCTTCCTCTACAAAACAGAGTTTTAAGGTACTGCTCAGAACTACTAGCAGGAGCAAAATCTGAATCTTTTAAATCAGTTAACCTGTTAAGACTTAGTAATGCAAAACTGTTAAATGGTCCTGGTAGAGAAATAAGAATGAGCATAGTGAAACTACAGCTTTAACTATAAGACTCACCTTTGTTAACGTTGTTTCAACTAGAACTCTGTAAGTGCTCCCAGGTTTTAATCCATAAGATGTTTTGGCTCCTCCTTCTATAAGTATATGTTTAACTCTGACACCATCCCTCCTCCCACTGGTCTTGTCACGGCTGCTACTTGGAAAGCACACGCCCAACTGTCTGTGAGACTGGCACCTTAAATATGTCCACTGTGCTCTCCACTTTTTCAGAGCTATTGGTATTTAGGCTTTGTTTGTTTGTTTGTTTCAAGCTTTTAAGTTAATTTTAAATAAAAATAATATTATTTTTCCTCAGTGCTATTGTGAGTCTTTGCTACATGTTAGTAATCTACATCACACATAACTCAAAGAACGAGGCTAAAATATGAACTAGGCAGAGACCATGTTCATAGCACTTGGAAAGGACAGAAGAAGATGGATTATGAAGAGGTTGTTGGAGCTAAGTGAATAATTCACAGTGAATTATTAATTTGACAAACTTAGCCTCTTTGTGCGTACAGACCAGATAATGGTCTCTTTCGTTCACTCATTATTCAGATTTATTCAGTAAGTATCTTTTGAATAGGGTGCAGTAGCTAAGGCATCTCATCACGGATCCAAAAGCACGAATTAAAATCTCTCTGTGGATTCATATTTCACTGAACTCCTCTGAAAACTGGGACCTCCCCATTTGGGACAAGCAGGCAGCCAGGAGAATTGATGTGGTGTGGGCCAAAAGCCCATCTATCCCAGACCGTGGAAAGGCCCATTTGTCTCCAAGCAGTCGAAGTGAGGGTAGTGGGAAAACACCTTCCCAAGGGAATTGCTGTTCAGGATGAGGCTGGCTTCAGCGGAGGATCACAGTTCACCCTGGCTGTTTTAGAGTGCCAGGCTGATGGAAGAATATGGCTTTGATTCTGAGGTTTTTTAAAATTTTTTAATGTATTGACAGGCCTGAAGAATGAAGCCCAGTTCACATGTGCTACCTCAGACATTTTTTGCTGCATGTATTTTCTGCACACACCTACAGCATGCAAGACTTGTTAACTGGGATGCTGCTTTGGAGGAAAATCTACTCTTGAGCTGAGACTCCTGACATTTAATGGGAAGTGAGAAATACTGGGAATCACCAGCTGAACCCATATATTAGGTGGTTGACAATGAAAAATGTAATTGATACTGACTATAAGTTTTTCAGTTGCATTCATGGGCCCAAAATAAAAGTTTTCTGCCCCAAAGACCTTATCAACAGACAAGATGAGAGAAGTACAGGGAAAAAAAATGTGAAATATATGAAACCATTATGTAGCAGGAATTGTGCCAGGCTAGCTTTAATTAATAAGGCTTTTGTTCTTTTTCACTCACCTAAGAAACCTCTACGCACATTTTTTTTTTCTGATTTGGATTCTGTTTGGTGTAATGTCATATACTGCATGCTATATCTAATAATGGTAATTACTGTTGGTTTTGTTTTCTACTCAGATGTAACAATGCTTTGATGAACTGCTTTTTACTTTAATTGCATTAATTTAAACATGTGTATCTGATAAAATATTTACTGACAACTTATCTGGCAAGGACATACATGGTTCAATGAGCACAAATCACACTGTAGTTTGTACATATTTTATAACATTAATTTGTTGGTCAATGTTTAACAGCTTAACACTAGAACCATTTCATCATACACTCTATTAGTTTATCAACAAACATTCATATCTACTAAATGGTAAGCTGTAAAAAAGAAAGAATAATCCTCCCCATCTCTATTAGCATGTGACTGATGAAAAATAAAATTAATGTTAATTAAAATGTATTGATATCACAAAGCAATCATGATTTTGAACTTGCACATGAAAGAGAAAGTAGTTTTATGCAAAAATTTAGAAAATACTTTCTTTATACTATCAGAGATACCCCAAGTAAATTAATTCAGAAGAAGCCCAGAGTCACGAGTATTGCTTTTTCATCAATTGTTTTGATGAAAAAGAAAGCTAAAAGCAATAATTAAGTTTTTTTCAGGCTTCTAGGCTTTAATTTGCTTAATTTTATGTCATGTCAATGACAAACTCAATGATTTTGAGGATTTTAAGTAGTAATTTTAGATAGTCCCATTTAGGTCATCACTAGACAGGGTGACAGCTCCCGTCATCTCTGGACACTGACCATCCTTTCAGCCTTGTCTCCTCCAAGTGCATACTAGAATTAAATCCAAACTGAACCTTTAGAATCAAGGATTTGAAGGACATTTCACTGGATTCTGGGTCAAGGCTGGTGTTTCTGCTCCTCTGCCTGATATTCTGAGCCTCACAGCAAGCGGGAGCTTGTCCACACTGCAGCACAACACTGGGACACTGCAACAACCACAGGGCCAGGATTTGGTGCTAAGAGTGAATCCCACCCAAGGCTCGTGAGTAACTTTGGAGTCTGATTTCTGTCACAACTACAATTTCATTGCTCTCATCACACAAGCTATTTCTGTTAGTTTGAGTTTCTTCTTTAGTCATCTCACTGGAACTTTTTTCCTCAGTGACAATTAGAGGCAGCTTAGAGGAAATATTTTCCTTCACATAACAGGAGATGATTTTAAGAACTGACCAAAGCTATGTATCTTTGACACACTGAGAGCCATAACTTACACAGAAAGAGACCACCTGGAAGACATATGCATACAGACTGTTTATCCAAATCCTCCTCAATTTTGGCTTATTGGTTTGTTTACTTCAGAAGACAAATCAAGCTTTGATAAAGATTTTTCTCTTCTTGAACAGTTTTGCATTAATGTTTTTGTACTGTACACATATGTTTGTGATTTATTTTCATGGAAAATAATTTTATTGAAGTGTTTTCACATATACTCCTTGGGCAGGAGAAGGGTAGCTACAAACGCCTTTTTGTGGCTGCTTTGATAACTGAAATCCACTCTCAGCAGGTTGAACGACTCCTACACATAAGCAATAGATGGTTCCAGGGAGAATTTGACTTTAACTTAGGCAGCCCAGAGGAAATCAGAATGAGGCATAATCTACACGCTCAGCTTGTGCCTTGCCTTCCTTCCATACTCTGTCACCTGCTGGAAAAAAACCGCTTTTATACTGAACTGTAATGCTTGTCATGTCTTTGCAACAATACTGTTTGTACAAGAAGAGTGATCTAATAATGAGAGGTACACCAAGTCCTGATGCAGTAATCTGGAGGTCTTGGAATTTCATGGAAAGTCATCCTGTTCTAAGATTGGGATTTGGCTTAGTTTTTTTTCTTTTTTTCCTTTCATAAATTTACATTAATTTCTTCTCTTTTTAAATCCTTAAAATCATAATTTATTTTAATTCACATGGTCTGTTGCTGAACACTGCTGACCTCCTTCTCACTGAGTAGATTCTTCCGTTCCCTGTGTTTGCAGGGGACTGCCTGCCACAGCACCTGTTATACAAAGAAAGAAAATACCCACCGCTGATTTGTTCCTCTCAGCCAGCCCAGATATCTGCGTGATTTCATTCATTTATGTAGAGATTAGTCCATTTATACTGGGTGCTCTTTTTCAGAAGGTAATGGCAGTGCCTAGTAAAAATGGGTCATGATTTGTAGTGGATTTTGTGGCAACAGAACTAGATCCTGACTCTCAATTCGCCTTGTGAGTTCTGTTCATTACAGATGAATAAATGTCCACAGCATGAAAACAACAATGAAATGGTCTGACTAAATTTCTGACATCTAGCCAAATTCTTGATATTCCTTAATGCACTCACTGATGTCTACTCTTATCCTGAATAGCACTTGAATTTACAGTCTGGTAGCAGTTGTTGAGACCATTCCCATTCTAGCCTATAGCTCCATTGCATGTCTTCCCTCATAAAACCATCCATTTTTTCAGGCATTTCCTACATCTCTCTCTTCAATTCGATAGCTTTTTTTGCCCTTGGTCCACAGTTTTCCAAATGTGCAGTGCTCAGAATCACACACACCACCTGAGGACTCAGCAGTGCTGCGCAGGTCAGAAGGATTGCTTTCTGAGCCCAGTAGATGGTACTCCTGTTTAGAGAGTTCAATACAGTATTTGCTAGTTTTGCAGCAGAGTGATGTTGCTGACAAACACAGGCTGATTGAGCCAAAATACTGCAAACACAACCCCAGAAAATGATCCTACAGCAGGCAAAAGAGATGACCTACACAAGCTCATTGATATTCATCATATTTTTCCTCTGTATTATTAATATATATTCATTCATATATATTAACGGTAACTATATTCGGTATTATATCTAATCTTGTTCATATTAAAGTTTTGCATTAAACCCTTATTGGCTTAAACATCAATGGGAATGGGTTTGTCATTTCTGTTGATTATATAGAGGCACTTAGTTATACTTTTCTTTTTATAGTCTATTTGCAATGAACCATACATGCATCCATAAAAGATAAGAAGACATCAGACTCAGTACTTTCAATGCCAAAAATATAAGTTGACGTTCTTTCAACTAGGAAGAGTGCTGTCAATAGAAATTAGCAGTGTAAAAAAAAAGCCATGCACCACAGGGAGATGCAATCAAGGCTTTCACAGACAGATATCTTGGAATACATTTTATTTTACATACCCTTGAAACTTAAGCAAGTTAACTCAAAATGCCTTTAACGAATTTGTAAATATTATCTCACTGCTGTATACATGCTCCAAAGCATTTCCCCTTCTGCTTGGGCATTCACCTTTCCTTTCCAGCAAGCTAGATAAAGCTTCAATGCAATCTGAATCTTTGTGATTAAAAGGCTGATTTATCATTTTCTAAAAAGAAGAATCATCCTGTCATAGGAGGACAGTGGGTTGATTTGGAATACCTCTCAACTACAAAAGAAATGCCTGCAAACAGTTAAAATAATTGGAAAAATTGCAAATCTATTTACAAATTTCTCAATGTTTTGTCTCTACACTAACACAACAATGATTTTTGACCTTAGTAGCTTTCCTCAGCACAGGCAAACAAGCTTTGAATTATTGTTCTGCTGCAACGTAACAATTCCATTGCTCTGACCCTTGGTGTCTTGCAAAATACAATAGAACAATAATTGTCAATCCTTCCTATACAATGTGCTAGATTTGACAGAGGTCAGCATTAGCTACAAGACCTTTGGCTGATGCTCAAAGAGGTAATATCTCTTCTCTAGTTCAGTTGATAAAACATTAAATAGAATCAATTTTTGCCATGCTTTTGTGGAGACAGAGATAAAAACAGTTTTTACACTGCAACATGTTTTTTTAATAGACAGAAAATAGATGACAGTATAGCTCAAAGTGCTTCAGTAAATATACTATTTAAATGTCAAAAGTTTTGATTCTTCTAAAGAGAAATGCCATAATTCTTCCTTCCAATTTGCAGTGTGATGAATCTAAGAAGGCTTTGCTGTGTGCAGAAAATAGAGAATTTTGTTGCAGATCTTACATGAGTAATACATGAAGGAAAAGACTGACTCATAGACGTTTTGTGTCAGCATGTGATTTATACAAAGCAAGAATATAATCTGACATGGAAATAAAATGTGTGGTAGATGCTCCTCTTTGGCACCATGGAGAAGCTGGTGGCAAGGTCAGCAGCTACAACATCTAAGCTCCTCACATTGTAAGCAGTTGTTAGTTAAAATTTTGCTTCGGTCCTAGAGCCTGAGTCTTTTGTCTGTCATCTCTGAACATTTTGATCAAAAAAGCTTAAGAGAAAGAGACATTTATGGCACGCGGCAGTACTCTATATCTGTGGGGGAAATCAGACTTCGAGACCAGAAAGAAGAACTGGCATATGAAAAGAAAGCACATATTTCTCATAATTCAATTTAATAATGTTATTCCTTTTGGTACATTTCTAGACTGTGCACATAAAACTGTCTGATGGTGAAATAAACAGCAACAAAAAAATTCTCCTTGTGATTACTTTAAGTGTATTCCGTAGTCTTTACCCATACAAAACATGAACCACACAAATCTTTGCTTCCCACTTCTGTTGCATGATGCTGAATAGACTATTTTGAATATGCTGTATAGACTAATTTGAATATGCTGTCAGCTCAGGTTCATAAAGATTAGGGCAAAAAAAGCACTGTCTTTCGATCAAGAAGCTGTCTGTTAGAAAACAGCTATTTCACAAGACTGTTATTTGACACTGAGCTTCAGCATCTACTGTGATCTCCATGAAAAATATAAAACCAGAATGTGCTTGAATTACAGAAACCCCAGCCTTTGCAAGATTTTCCTCCAGCGCATTTGAGAATTTTCTCTGCGCTGGGACGCTGCTGGTCCCAAGAGTTCACTGTCGCACAGTGATGGCATGCACTTCTTCAGGGCAGCAAATGTGAGAACAAGGGAACAAGGTGGAAAACAACCACTTGGAAGACCTTTCATCTTTCGAGAAGCAATTGTATTATGCTCATTCACACATGAACTATGCTGCCATACTGGTGACATTGCACGTACTAGTGGAGTCAAGCACTAACTGTGCTGAGTCTGTGTGGCAGGATCTAGGCATCGCTTCAGATCTGTTTGCTTCTCCCATCTCACCCCATGCCTGTCTGTCTGTCCTCATCCCCATTTCGATCCCTGTCCTTGCCCTTCTTCCTTCATCTTTACTTTCTGTAAACCCAGCAATGACTGGGGCTCTGTCTGCTGATACAGAAGTGGTTCTACAGCAAGATAACAAAGGAGATAATCATCTAACTGCAACACGTGATGGAGACAAAATGTCTTTGCAATGCTTACTGAAAAATGCTTGCTGAAGTTCAGATGTCTGTGTCCTTCCTTCCCCCATCTCCCCACCTTGCCCTAAGGTTGAGCTCACCTAACTTTACCTTGCAACAAACCTCTTGTGCCTTCAGTGTGCTGACAGTGATGTGCTTGGTTTTAAACATGGGACAGTTAAAAGGCTTTAATTATGAGGTTGCCCACTCCTAGTCTTGGTCCCTGGATATGAATTTTAAAAACTATTGTGAAACATGTTAGCAATTTTGAATAGTAAATCTTTTCTCCAGAAATTAAATGCTGACCTATGATTCATGGGAGAGAAGAGAAGCAGAAGATGGCCTCCCCATTCTAAGGAAAGGATTTGAGTTTCAGAGATTCCTGCTTCAAACAGGAACAATCATCAGTACATTTTTTGCAAATGAGTTGGGGTGCAAACAGTTATCCCTAAGCAATTCAACTTCACTTGATAAACAAAAGGAGAAGCAAGGTATCCTTTAGCAGAAGCACATTAGAGGGAGCCAGGAATGGTAAGTAAGTGAGAAAGTCAGAAAGACAAGGGGAAGACTAGCTGAAAATCTGCTGAATGTCCCTGGAGAAAAAAAAGCCTACCCCTTGACCATTGGTTAAATACGATGTGTGGAAAGGTGTAACAATGAGAACGAACATTTATTTTCAGACAGTATGGGAGAGAGGTTTATGAAGCAAAGCAATCTGTAATCAGCCCTTTTTTTCTCCTTCCTACATTTCCAAAAGATTAGCCCAGTGCCAAACCGGCTATCTATCCTCCCTCTAAAAGAGGCACCTGTCAATTACAGCTCTGCAAAGGCACAGGGTTCCCTTTGTGGCTGTGTGTGAAAGAAGCAAAATACCCACTTTCATCTTTGCATCTGAGTGCATTTGTACTACACACGCACACAGGATTTTTCTACAAAGACAGGAAGGCAAGGTCTGTTTTTTCATCATACATTTAAAAGTGAACTCTCACTGCGGGCACGGGGCTTTGTAAGCATGCAAGCAGCTTGCTCTTGGCTTCACACATTTATTTCTCAAGAACCCAAGTGCACTGAGCAAATATGCACATTTTATTACTAATATTACTAGAGAGTCTACACTGATAGTTGTACATAAATATTTGCCTATTTACCAGTACTATTGCTGGGAGGTAAGGAGAAGAAACGCGGAAGCAAAAAAAAAAGTCTATTACCAGGAAAGGTAAAAATTTAGTGACACAATTTACTAAACTGTATGAAGCATGGCATTCAATGCTCAGGAAAACCCCAGATATTCAGGTCCTTATCTAAAGTATGTCCAAACTATCTGCACTTCTTGAGTCTGCAAAGCTGAACTGGAAATTGGACAAGACAGGCTTTTCTGGTATTGCCTGTTTCTGGCTTGGGCAGATAGCAGATGATAGCATCTCTCTTTACACACTTCTGCAGAGCAGCAGCAGTCCAGGGCTAGCCAGGAAGCACAGAGATGTGCAGGAGAGATAATAAAGCCCAGGATTAACTATGGCAGGCCCTTGATTTTGTTCCCAGTGGAGGTCACGTCCCACACGCCCCTTTGTGTGAAGAGTGCAGCCAGTCTGAGCTCCCAAAATGTCTCCTTCCCACCCAGTGGTGAGGCATCGAAGGCTGCTGTGTGGTCTTTCTCAGTGCTGCCCCTGCAGAAGACAAGCAATCCATTTGTATCCTCAAAGATTTCTCCTATATAACCAAGGCAAACAATGGAAAAATAAAAGCAGGGTGTTCCACAGACACCAAATCCACCATCACTTGTAGCCTTAACTCCTGCAGCACCTTCCTGTTTCAGGAAGCGTGGTCACCTGTCAAAACTGAGATTTTTGTGGCATTTTGCTCACTATTTGAGGATGCAAACCCCACTGTGGACTCCTCAGAGTTTGGGAAATACACCCCCCCCCGATGCAACTGGAAGTTGTCTGGCCTAAATAAACCAGAAGAAAAAAAGACAGGGTTTGTTCACTATATAAAGGTGGGGGAGGGGGGGGGGAAGTTATCAAGATCTTGAATTTTTTTGCCTTGAATTATTTTCATTTGTAGTTAGGTTCATTTGCAAGAACCAAACTGATTTTATATAATAGTGAAAGCAAGCAGCCATACTGAGTGTTTAAAAACAAGGTTACAGAATAAATACTGATCTACATTTGCAGTGTATTAGTAAATACATTGAGCAAGTGTTGTGTTTAGTGTAGCTTTTACTGCAACCATAAAAATGTACATTTCAAGGCTAAGGTGAAGAAAAATATGAATAAAATTGCCTGGTATTATGAAGGGGGGGAAGGTATGTATGGAGTGTTCATAAATAGCTCAAAGTATCGATCAGTGATGGTGAAATACCAGTGAACTGTGCAGAGCACTTTGAGTTACCTCCTTGTCTTTGATTAGGTTCAAATGTTAAACTTAATCTGTAAACCTTTAAATGGGATTCAGAGCCAAGAGTCTCAAAGACCTGAGGTTTCAGAAAACAACTGCTGAGTTTGATCCAAATGTCAGAACAAAATGCAGAGAAGGACTTCATATTGGACTTGGAAATGAAATTAAAAATCAATGAACACTTTTTAGACATTCTTCTACCCTTGAATATTAATAAGTGGGTAACAGGAATAGCAGCATCTGGAGAATTATCTGTATTAAGACTCTATGTAGTCAAAAGCTTTCTTCCAAGCTTTTAAAAAATTATTTCATATGTTATAAATATTTCTTTGAGCATAAAAGTAAGAAAATTAGAGGATTTCCTACTTTCTATGTATGATTTTTTGCTTCCTTAAAGAAAAGGCTTTTTGCTTCTGTGTTTCTTTGAGTGGAAAGCACGTTTTTTTAAATAAAAAGAAAACAGACAAGTTTCACCCTATTTCTTACAGGACAAGCTCCACCCTATTTCTTACAGGACAAGCTCCACTGTTCTATGTGGTTTCAAGGACAGCCTTGTTTTAATGACAGCCTTCCTAATTCTCAAGTAAATTGAGTTTTCACTGTTTTCTTGGTCCACTTGGGAGGTGGGCACTGACACTCCGGATCAGCTGCTGGCGGCGAGGGCTGCATTGTAATGCAGAACAAATGAGGGCTGGATACGTGCCCTCCTCGCATTCAGCCTTCGCTGCTGCCACTTACAATTACAAAGGACAAGAGCAGGAGACACTCCAGCAGCGGGGAAGCATGACCTGCGAGCCGCAGCTCATTTTGCACTGCACTTATTCAATACAGCGCTGCCCTATAATTTCCTATAGCATTGTTATCTGTTCGCCGGTTACACACTCACACCTTCATTATGTCCCCGGCTGCCGGCGCCGGCTGCTTGTCACATCTATTGATTGCACTCGGGCTGCAATTTGCATGGATCACTCGCGACCGTCCTCAGCCAGACCGAAACCCTGCGTGGGACCGACACCCCAGGGGTGATGTCCCTGCCAGGGACCGAGACCCCGCACAGGGACCGGTGCCTCATGCAGGGGCTGATACCACTCGCAGGGATTGGTGCCCCTTACAGAGATCGCTGCTCCTGTCAAGGCTGACACCCCTGCTAAGTGTGACACCTCTCGTGGGGACTGATGCTCCTGCTGGCAGCGATGCTCCGATAGGCACTGATGCCCCTTGCAGGCATTGATGCTTCTTAGAGGGACCGGTACCCCTGCCAGGGACTCTGCCAGGACTCTGCCAGGGAATGATGTCCCTTTCGAGGGGGCAGCAGCCAGCAGGGCCCTGGGCAGCGGCCGCCAGCAGCTGGCAGCCCCAGGCAAGGATCTCGACATCCTCATGGGAAACCCGATGTATGAGCACCTGAGAGAGACTGCCCTTGCTCTGCAACAAGCACAGTGCTTGGATTCGAGTCACTGTGATTGCCTCACCGATAGCCCCAAGGAACTGGACACCCGAATTCCTCTGCCAACCATTCGGCATTAATTTTCATGATTATTGGGTGGGTGTTTTAGCACAGAGGCTTGAGGAGAGACTGAGACACAGGGAACAAAAAAGTGAAATTGTATTAGATGAATGTCAGTGTTGTCTGTATTGCACAAGGTTTTCCATTTCCCTGTCATAATGAATGAGACTATCAGAGGGTGCAAGTATGTGTGCGAGTCTGAGGGCGTCTCCTGCAAATGCAAGCTGGTATGTCAGCAATCACAGCTGGCACATGCAAGGAAGAGAACATCCCACAGCTGGGGGGATTGTGAACTTGTCCTGAACTTGGGATGCTGTGCTCTGACCACGTCTGTAGATGTGCGAACCTGACTGAGATGTCAGTATTTTGCTGGGGCTAATGAGATGCAATACTTAATCCCATTTGTGTTTAAGTCAGTAGGATAGGTCTGATGTCTTTGGCTGGAGGCAGGACTGGATCTGATATCAGAAGTAGCTGAAGATCTCTGTCTAAAAACTGTTTAAGTGGCTGCACAAGCAGAAGACAACAAGGTGATCAGATGGGGCTAAGAAAAGCACTAATTGCCGTGTTCCAGGAGGAATATAAATAGCCCCTTGAAAGGTTTGGTGAATCACTTGCCCTTTCTCTTCTGCACCTTTGTGTTTCAGGGAGAGGTTTTGTGAGATTTTGGCTGCAGAAGGAAGGAATCCAAGCTATCTGAATGGTGGTAGCTCAGCGGGATAACAAAATCCCCACATTATTGCAGAGCAGGCAACTACGCAAACCTTTTCAAATCCTCTCCACAAGTAGAGTGCAGATAAAAGCAGGCAGCAAAATGTTTCTGAAATTATCTGTGATGGAGTAAAATCATGCATCATTTCATGAGGGATGCTGAATCAATGCTTATTACTTACAAGTAAGGTGTTTAAATCTTTCAGTGGGCATGGGAAGAAAAGAAAGGGAAGGAAGTGTCTGAGATGAGCACACTAAATTGTACCATGAATTTAAAATAAATCCATCCTATTTATTCTTATTTTAAATTGTAACATATATATTCCTGATCATTCTCTATCCCTTCCTTTCAGTTTATGACATTGTTTAATGTACTGATCCATTTGCTTCATTTTGTCTTCTCCTTTTCTCCTGCTGTCACACACAGCATTTTAAAGAAACTACACCAGTGCATATGAAAGTCACAGCTTGAGGGAAAACAATCTAATCCCAGTAAAATGTTGGTAAATGAGAACTTTGTCTTTGTTTTCTGGGTGAGAAAAATCAAGTATCCACTCCTAAAAAACAAGAATTAGCACAGCTATTTTTGAGAATTAGTTCTGAAAAAAGGCAATCATGCCTCAGCTTGGTGTTAATGACTTCAAAGTTTCAACACTAATACATAACAATTCTCAGTTCAGAAATGTTCAGTAACTTTGGTAATGCAAAGCATTATAATCTTATTTATTATTGCATCAAAACAGATGATACTAAACTACAGCTTCCTACATACAGCTGAGTCTGGAGTTGTTATTACGGTTGGATTTTTTGGTGAAGTACTGTACTCTATTCCCAGCCGGAAGGTCATGAGAATCATAATGCACCCAGACATTTACCTTTCACCATTCCTGCAATAAAGAACACAGTGTCACTTTAAAAATTTACAGCTGAGGTCAAGGCCACATGAATCCAACAAGCCCACGCAGGCAGGGGTTGGTGAGGAGAGGTCATCCGTGTGTCAGCGGGACCGCAAAGCGCAGGTGGCGGAGGCAGGGCAAGCTGCTCACCTCTGTTTTGAGACCCCACACAGACAAGGTTGTACTTGGTGGCCTGAATTTTGATAGTCACTAATATTTGCATTTTTAAAAGGAATCCGAAAATAACTAACTTGTGACATGATTGGAAAATGTGCTGTACTGTGTGTGGGCTTCTCTGACAACAGCAGAGTTCAGTCTGATACAACTCAGGGCACCACTTCAATATTTTTGCATGAGCAGAGTCACTTCCACAGATGAAGGGAGAGAAAGGAAGAATCCTGCTAAAACTTCCTAAATACCTGATGGGCCATGTTTTCTATCCAAATTGCCCTCTGAGCTCAAGGAAACTACACTTTCAGCCTTCTACCTCAGTATGATTAAGCAGGCATCCTGTATAACAAACACCACTCTAAATTATGATTTTTCAATATTTTTAGTTTTTTTTCCCCAGAACTTTTTATGTGATTCGTTTAAATCCAGGAACAATGGTGAAGATAAAAGAGCAAGAAAGCTTTCTTGTGCGATTTCAGTATTTGCTGAAACTAATAATTCAGTGTCATATGTGATGATGTAGTAAGTCAGCAAACGTGAAATATCTCTAGGGAGCTCTTTGTTCTGCTATTTTTCTCCTATCTAGTGCTTCTGGTTGTCAACAGAAAAAACATAAAATAAATTTTCAGATTCTAAATAAGGCATCTTACATATGATCCTAATACTTCTTTATGGAAAAAAAACCAGAAACAGTCAAGCACTGATGTATAATTTTCTTTAACTGTTTCCCCTTTGATAATGGGACTTGAGCATTTGAAAAAGATGTTTATTAAACTGATTCTATAAATGGAAATGTATATTTTAAACCCAGGATTCAGGAGAATACTTTGTACTCTTTACTGGTGTCATTTCAATCTTACTCTTCTTCGTCCCACTTAAAAAATCTAGGGAGAAACAAGTCACAGACATAAAATTTTACCTATTTTTTAAGAGAAGGTCTACTTTTCCCAAGTTTGGCTAGCTTTAGGATTCAGAGAAACACTGAAAAATCTCATGTTGCATAGCTTCACTCAGTGAAGCTATCCAATTTGCTTGTGTTTAAATAAGAAAGGTGTTTCCGAAATAAAGTTGATGCTACCATCTGAAGGCCTGTATATCTCCAGTTGTGTGCCAAGGAGTGCAGAGTGACAAGACTCTTCACTTAGGTCTTCACCCGAGTCAAATTAAAGATTAAATGGGAACAATCCCAGCTTAGGTCTCCAATCTTATGGTTAAATGACAGATTTAAAACTGTATTCCCACTGAATCTTTCCCTACCACTAAGCTTGGCAGAGTTCACATCTGCAAATTTTATTCTGAAACTGTCCAGCAGTAAAGAGAAGTTCATTATTTTTAAATAACTCTTGTCAGTTTGGCTAAGGTTTTATTTGATACAGCACTTGTGTTTTAAGGCTTCAGTGGCTGCCTGTCATTGTCATCCTGTAAAACTGATCTTTACTGGTATGACACACAGAAATTAATGCCTGAATGTAGATTCAGAGAGAAAAACTGAGGGAAGAAGGATTTGGACAGGGGGCAGAGACAAAGCTGAAGGGCTCCATAGCTACTACTAATTAACATGGTAAGTGCAGAGTCACCAAGTCACTCTGGAGAAAATTGTTATTGAGTACAATGACCTTATCTATTTCTTATATAAAGGAAGGGTTCAGGATTCACCACCGAGATGGACACGTTGGGCTTTAACAGGTTTACCCAAGATCCTAAAATAATGTCTTTGACTTGCATCTGTGTGTTGAGCTTGGACTGAAACTTTTGGTCGTATGAATCATCCAGAGATATTAGGTGGTTCTTTGGGATCCCTAGGGTAAGGGAGAGACATAGATTAGTTACTATTCTCTCTGTGGTTTTTGATACCCTTACTTCTCCTGATGCATGTTTTGGATCTGTCATTTGTCTTTGCTGCTGCTCAAGTTTTCCTGAGCTGTCTGTGGACATGATTCTCCTCCCGAAACACAATTGTTGTAGAAGACCTACATGCAAGCACCTCTAGGTATCTCTCTTTTCTGCAGATAGAAGCTTCAGCACCTCCACTTTCCTGATGCCTATTTGAGGACAATGAAGGAAAATCAGCTGTAGTGCAGGAGAAATAAAATAAAGGGGAAATTGATGTGGGAGGTAGAGGATAAACCTGTAATGGTATTGACTGCATTGCATTCTACCTTTCTCTCATTCATGATAATTGAAGGAGTTTATTTTTTAATTAAGGAACTGCTATTGTTTTTTCAGTGGTGCTGGTAGGTATTTATTTAGGTCTGTGATGGCAATCATAGCCCCATGACATTTCCTTATTCACATTATAATACCATCTAGACATCTCAAGCAAGAGTTGGGGGTCCACATTTGTAGGAGCTGCATCCAGACAAAAGATAAACTCAGTATTTACCTCAACAGTTTACTGACAACCAAACAAACCAAATGAAACAAAACTTCCAGGGAGCAATATAGTTTGCTGTCATCTTGACCAACATAAGTTCTCAGGTGACTTAACCTAAGGTCAGGCCCTTCAATGAGAGTTAAGACCTGACATCAGACCAACGGTATTCAAACCCTGTACTAATTCCATGAGGCTAGTCTGGGGTAGCAGGAAAGTCTACAAGAGCAGTCATCAAGGGATGCCCATCTACATCTACACATCATAATTTAGAACAACCCTACAGATGGTTCTGAATGAAAAAGAACCAAGCAGCTGCTGAGTGCAGCTATCAGGAGAAACAGAAGTCAGAACTTAGAGCTAGATTTAAACCACTCTACATCAATTAGCTATCATACAGGAAATAAAATGCAAAAAAGTTTTTTAAAAATATGAGGCAACCTTTGTATTATTTTGCTTTTCTCTACCTGCAGTATGTATCCTCTATGACTCCTGAATGGCCATACCACACACAGCAAACAACCTTCCCCAGGCAAATCATTGTATCAGATGGTTTATGAGAGGGATGTACAAGGATAAATAATAATTTTTATGATCTTCATTATAGAGTTTATAAGTCAGTTCTTTCCAAAAAAATATTTTCTTTATTTTCTCAACGACCTTACTCTGATGTCTGTGTTTAGTAGGGGCTGTACGGCCTTACAAATCTCAGAAATTTGTAGCTGACTGTTGCTACTGCTGGCCACCTGTTGGAAAACATATGTCCCTACAGCAGCCTTCTTGTATTTCCATACACTTTTCTGCATTTGCATTCTGAACTGCTGTGTTCAGCTTTGCAGTGATTATATATCACATAAATCTGAATGCCTTTTGAAAAGTATGTTTAAAAATAAGTTGACAGAAAATTGCAGAGAAACTCCTTTTGTAAAGTGATTGGATATCACAGAAACCTGATGAATCTGGTAGGGGATCTAGGCAGAAGTTAATGCAATTCAATACACTTTTTCTTTACTGACTATTATTATACCTTATCCTCAGCCACTGTCCCTAACAAGGTCAGTGACTGCTGCTGGAGGTCTCCAGGAAAAGGCTGTAACACTAAACATATGTCGGCCTGCAAATGTAAACTTTAGTCAGATTATACTTCCATAATAACTTCTTTAAACTGGAGCACATTACATTACTGAAATAATAGCAATTGCCATGCTGTAGTATTTTTCAGTACTGCCTTAATTCTCTACAAGGCAGCTACTGCAAGATTACTCCATAAAACATTTTTAGAGTCCCACAGAAGTTGGTTAAGGTTTCTCACGACATAGGCTTGCAGCACTCATTTTAGAAGATGGTAGCCTTTCATCAAAAATTCTGCAAGTCTTTGTAATCCACATGGCTGCCATGGGGAGAATTTATTCATCATTTAATTTTTGGAAGTTTTCCAAACTGAAAAGATTAGGGTGAAAAGTATATTGTATGCAAGCAGCCCATGGTCATTTCAGCTTTCCTTAATCCCTTGACATAAGTATTTGCATCTGTATTTTACTGATGAAAAAGCTGTCAGCACAGAGAAATGAACTGTTTTGGGCAATTCTCTTCTCAGGCGCCCGATTTCCCAGCCTGAGGCAACTGCATGATGAGGGTGATGCTGTGGTTCAACATCCTGGGAATTCCTTGCAGCCAAGGCACTGGGTGGGCTGGGGACCCACCAGTGACACTGCACCCCTGCCCCAGCAAGGGATGATGAGGTGCCCCTCTCCTCATGGAGAGGGTGTTTTGCACAGCCTCGCTGCAGCACGGGGGGGCTTTCCCCCAGCAGACTCTTTGTTTTAAAGGTTTTATTCAAAGGATGTAGAAGACAAAAATGTGTTTTCAGTATTTCAGTATCAGAGAATTACTATTTTAAAAGAATAACAGTAATAGGAGTTATAATAAATTAATAATAATAAATTACTGGTAATAAAAAATGAATAATAATCTGTTACAACTTGATGCATTTCCAAGCGGTTGAAGAAAGTGGATTGGGATACTGGGCACAGAAAGAAACCTGTACAATTGGGGCCTTACAGAAGGCCTGTGAACAAGTTAAGCTGGTATGAACAAACTGTCTATGACCAGTCTGGGCTGGGATTGAAACATCTGATGACAGAATGAGGTTTCAGACATCTCTGCTTTTGGGACATTTTTATTCCACATTTTGGTTCAGTTTATTACAAACACAGGAAACACTATTAAAATCAAAACTGTTTCTGGTGATGAGCTGTATCTCTACTCCCCTCAAGAGTCAAAGCTGCTGAATTATGTTTTAGTATGCCAATACAAACATCTTTCAGAAAGTTTTGTTTCATCTCCAGCGACTGCTGCCGGTTTGTGTGGCACATACAGGCTTACTAATTACAATGATTCGCAGTCTTTGGCATCTAGGTATTTTCCCCATTAAAGAGACTATTGTCTAAGCAGCTTTGAAATGTTTACCTCGTGCTCATCGGGGAGTTGGACATTGCCTATTGTTGGCATGTTGCCATGAACCCCCATCAGACTGGATATGGGGTCTTGGAGAAATGAGGGGGAGAGGAGAAGCTTCTCCTGTGGGAGATGAAACTTGGCTGCTGCGGCTTTCCCCTAGCAGAGAATACAGAATCTTCAGTTCTGTTGCAGTTTAGTGTGGGTGAAAATCCTTTCAGCTATGCAATACCACAGTGTTACCCAGCCTGGGATATTTCATGTGCAAGAATATGCACAGCAGATAGGAGGACCTGTCTGCAGTGAGGTATTTTTCTGACAAACTTGATATACTGAATATGGATCCCTACCCTCATTGCTTCATCACCACCCTGTGATGTTTGGCCCCAAAGCTAAAGTGGTTTTTGCTGCAAATAACCACACTGACAGCTCCTTGTAAGTAGGGCAAGAGTGGATTAGTGCAGGCATTTTGCGGCAGAAGGCTCTGGAGTCTCACCTGCACAGCCACACAATTGCATTCATGTCCTGCTTTAACGCCCTTGAGCATCTTTTATCTTCCAAATTCTAAGGGCCTTTCTTTTTTTTTTTTCCTCTCTACTTACACAGGCAGGAGGAAGCAAAATCAAACAGAAACGGGATGGAGAGGAGGGGAGAAAAATAGATAGCGGCTACTGCATCCCTGTCCCCTCTCAGGAGCCTACAGGGCATGTCTGCTCCCAAGCAGTAAATTGCAAAAATCTCTACCATGGCCTGCTTCTTGCAGTATCCATAGCTCCTTAGGAAAGGGACAGTGCAGCTGCAAACTGTGGAATAAGGCAGGCAGATGGCCTCTTCTTCAAGGGTTTGTGCATATTCTGGGAAGTGCAGAGTCTGGAGCTTGCCTCTCCCACTTGCTGTGCTGTTCAGCAGGACCCTTTTGCTCTGAGAGGAGCAACCCCTGAAAATGCTGCAACACTTGTGTGGGGCATTCCCTGAGGCATCTTAGATGCTCAACATCATTGTATATGTTTGCATTTCTGTACATTCAATATAGCATTTCAATTGTTTCACCTCCAATTTTTGTATTACCATGTCACTGAAAATCAAGCTACTCTAAATTTTAAAAAACAGAGAGATAACTAAAAAAGTTGATCTCATATTTATTCTACTTCATCTAAATATGTTTGTACAGGAAAAGTACTGGCCACCCATAATACACATGGACCTAGTATTCAGATTTGGGTAACTTTCTCAAAGATTTTTTTCCTAAAGTTGCTCATCTGAAGTCCTTAGCTGACGTAAGGGTGGACTGCTTTTTCCCTTCCCCATTCAACTTTTTTTCCATTTCTGTTGATTACTAACTCTACACTATATTGCTTAGGCACGGAAATTTAAATGGTAATGCATAATTAAGGTGTGCAACCTGGCATCCAGTTTCACACACTCTTTCCCCGTCATACTCTCATAGTTGCCATCAGTCTTCCAGTTAATAAACTATTTGGACTGCCCTTCAGCTCTCCTCTTTTGAAAGAACCAGAGTGAAGTGAATTGTCACAAATCCTGCAAAGCTTGGACTTCTTGCTTGGGTACCTCAAGCACTGAGAGAGACCTGTCTATCTCACAAGAACAGGAATAGAGGTTTTTGATGTACTGGCTGGGATCAGTAGTTGCAATGGGTTCACGAGAGGAGTCACAGCTCCCAGACAGCACAGGGAAGAGGCATTCACATCAGGACTTAAACCTAAACTCTCCTACCTGGCTGACTCACCGAGGCCTGAGCAGGTGACTGTGCATTGGTGTGAAGTGCATTTCTCCGCAGGCTGTAAGGCAAGGTGTGCGAAGTTACGCCTTTAAAACAGTCTGAATTACTTCCGTTTGAAGGCAATAATCACGACCTGCACAGGTTGTTGGCTCATGAAGATGAAAAAATCCTAAGATGCTTTACTCAACCAAAAGGAGCATGGAACACCACTAACAATCGTTACCGGGGCATTGAGGAACAGCCATCATTTCTGTGGGATGACAAAACTGTCGAGTGCATTGGCTAATGGTAGACACAAGCACATAACTGAGAAAGATGTGCTATCTTGTAATTTTGCTTTTCCTCACCTCATTGATACCGGTTTTGTATTTCCTAGCTTGAGTTTACGCCACTTTACCAAAGTGCTTGAAAACATGTACATGTTTTTCTGAGCAGAGACAGACCCAGTTGAGTGGGACTGGTAATCTTGCATTTAAGTTTAAAAAGGCTGTTGAAACAGGACACTTCACTGGGTGGAAAAGGCAACTCCTTCCATTGCAGGAAACAAGAGAGATAAGCACAGCATATTTAAGGAATTTTACTGACCTCGTAGCTAGACAGTGTAAAAAAATGACTGTCTTTCACATCTCCTTCAGAAAACCTTCTCAAGGAGAAACCTTGAAGTCGCCAGCATGATTTCAGCTGTCTTCATGCCTTCTCCAATCCTGAAACCAGCCTAGGAAGGAGCTATACCATCAGTATACATCTGTCATTGCTAATGTTGCCTTGCTGATACTTTCTTAGAACTGTGCCTAGAAATGAAAAGCAGTTCATGAATCTGTTAGCACTGAATAATAGTTTCTGAGAATTGGTGGCTATTCAGGTTGGCTTGGTAGCATGATTTCTCTAGGGAGTGGCAATGCCAGTCAGTCTCCTTAACATGTTAGATTCCAGTCGTTTTGAGAGTATGTTAACAAAATATTATCAGAAATAAAGCCTTCAGAAAATTTAATGTGCTGAGCTTGAAGCCACTCCTAAAAATGAATGAGTGTCCCAGGATGCTCATTTTCCTTCTAATTGGATCTGGCTTCTCTTTTAGATCCATAATGGAGAGAACACAAATTGGTAACTGAAATATAGAAGACACTTTTCTAAATCTGGCTTCTAAACTAAGTGCCTTAAATTCCAGACTGGTCAGAACTTTGATGTACAGTTGACCATGAAGTTGTATTTTGCTGCAGCAGTAACTACTTCACATACAGCTACAAGTTTTTGCCACATTAATAGAAGAGAGTCAGCTGCAGTCAGAACAACAGAAATCAGAAGGAAAAGGGGAGAAAGGTTAAAGGCTGAAGCTGAAAATAAAAAAATACTGATTGCCTCTCTGTTTTCCTGCAGACGAGTTTTTATCCCTGAAACAGACAAAAGCACTTTAAAGAGATGTTTACTTAAGCTATGTAGCAGTTTGGGTGATGTGTATGTTGTAAAAAAACTCTGCCACTAACCTGTAAAAACTAGGCAAGTAAGAACCTACTTTCACGCAGAGCTTCCTGAACTATATCTGATATTCAAGCAATGCAGGTCTGGATTCTCAGGCTCTCTTACCTCAGCTGCTGAGATGGGAGGGCAGTTTCCCTCTGAGCTTTGTGCTGTGCCACATAGCTGAAAGTGAGGGTACATAGGGCCTTCTTACCATATGTGACCTGCTTCGTGGAGCATAGAGGGTCCAAGAGGTGACATCATCTTGGCACACCTGAGTTATCCATATCCTGGTTTAATGAGCACCTTTAGAGACTTTTATGGAAGGGGGTTTGTTTATTTAATTTGGAAATCTGTAATGTGTAGCTCTGCCTCATCCAAAAATTACAAAGGCCTATATACCAGCCAAACACAGAGGGTTTCTAATAGCTGGGAGGGTTGCAGTGGAAGTGGTTAGCAGCAGGAGCCAGGTAACCTACATTCCAACAAGAGGAAGTTTTAGATTAAAGGAGTTCTGATAAACAGGGGTTTGCTGTGCTCCTTCAGCCAACCGCAAATGCAGTAGGCACTAATGATGACATTCATTATTTAACGTAATTTTTCTTGATATTCTTCCATTTTCCAGTCACCACCTAGGTTTACACATACATGTTTTTAACTGAGATAATACATAAGGACAATAGAGCATAGAAGCAGTAGGTCCCTCGTAACTTAAAGCAGTATCTTATCTGTTGTGTACCCTGGCTTTTTGTAACGAACATGTAATGCTTTGTAGTCAGGCTTTTCAGAGGATTGCTGTTGTCATCTTTCCTCTCTGTAAAAGCCCCTCTGCTCCCGACACTTTAATTGCACAGTTGCCTAAATGAGCTACTGCAGAGTGTTAATGTGTGAGTCTGAGCAACAACACACTCCTCTTTTCACAGAGCTTTTGCCCTTGATCGTGAATGTAACAGAGCACGTACCTTAAAAATAACTGGAGATTCAAGGGGAATCGCTACACTTATCCTCTTGCATAAGGTTTGTTGACACAGGGATCCTTCAACAGTAACTCATATTCTTTCACTAGGAATAATAATCACCACAATTAGTGAATTAGTTAATAACTGCATGGTTGGAAAGGACAGCAGAGGCATCTCTGTGTATGTGGAAGCGAAGTACTCAGTGTCCACATGGTCTAAAGC